>CALNHX010007666.1:0-70975 GCA_940337035.1 Agriotes lineatus | reverse complement strand
GAAAGATCTGGTGAACGTGCCGGCCAACGTATGTCTCCACTGTTTGAAATGACTCTACCCGGAAATATTTCAGACAAATAATCAGCCACTCTCCTAGCATT
Organism: Agriotes lineatus; assembly: GCA_940337035.1. Classification (NCBI taxonomy): domain Eukaryota; kingdom Metazoa; phylum Arthropoda; class Insecta; order Coleoptera; family Elateridae; genus Agriotes; species Agriotes lineatus. The sequence continues at coordinate 70,874 of CALNHX010007666.1, read as the reverse complement.
ATGTGGCGGAGCACCATCTTGCTGGAACCAAAGGTTATTCAAGCGGTTGAGGCAAATGTTGTCATCGATGTAATCCGTAAGGTAGGTCCTTAAAAAGTGCAAATACCCATCTGCGGTCAAATTGTCTTCGTAAATGTATGGGCCAATGATCGTACCGCCAAATAAACCAACCCATACATTTAGCCCGAAACGTGCTTGTGGTCGACGTCCTTGGTGTTCGTGTGGATTTTCAGTGGACCAGACATGTTCATTGTGACGATTGAACATGCCTGAGTTGGTAAATTTGCACTCGTCCGTGAATATCACGTTGGAAAGAAAATGGGGATTTTGTTCCAACCGTGCCATGATATTCCTACAAAACGCTGCCCTCCGTTCAGTATCTCCTGGATGCAAGACTTGGGTGATATGAATTTTAAACGGGCGATATTTATGTTTTTTCAAGACTCTCCACACTGCTTGATGTGATACGTTAATTTCGTCTGCTATAGCCCTTGTTGAAGTTGAAGGATTATCTTGAATCTAATGAAGAATTCAATTCATTGCCGTTTATTATTTTTGAGAAAGTTTTAACAATTTACTCACCGCCTGTAAAATTTCCACTTCATTCGCATTTGGTCTATGAACACGTCTTCGAGGCTTAGAAAATGCACCAAACTCGGCTAAATTTCTATGAAGGAATAACAAATAATTTTGAGCTGGTTGTTGTCTTTCTGGATACCGCTGTAAATATCTTTCCGAAGTAACTTGCGCATTTCGATGCGAAGCGTAATAAATTTCTAGCATATCTCGTTTTTCTTCATTTGAAAAGGGCATTTTGTTAATAAATTTATACTAATTTTGTAACTGTAGGTGACGTTAAGCCAACTTAAATCGAACTGTCAACAATGCCTTTGTTAAACAAAAGTATGGATGTTATATCCAAGGCAGTCTTTGCAAAACAGAATTTTTGATATTTCACCCAAACTGCAACACTGAACCTTAACATGTGATACATCACCGTAATCAGAAAACAAAGCTGAATTCAAAAATGTGAAAATCCAAGATAGTGCCCATAAGAAAAACCAAAGTTGATGATGATTGTCGAAAATCGAAACGTCTGATTTCAAATATGACATCGGCAGGTTGTAGAGGAGGAAAAGTTGCAACGACGAAGTGTCACTCATTTTGAATTAGGTCACCAAATAAGCCGAGGAAAAAATAAAAACGTATTTCCAAAATTCCGGTTTTTTTCGGATATCTCCGGAGGTAATCGGAATTTTTGAAATTTTAAACCGGCATATTATTGAGCTCCAAATTGCGCAACTTTGCCCCAATTTAACCGACCTCGTATCTCTTATGGTTACCGAGATCCCCATGGTGGAGCTCCAAAAACGGGCACCCTGTATTAGTTAAAACAGCATGTGCATTACATAATTGGCTAAGAACGACTTCAAGTGAAAAATACACAACAATAGGTTCCTTGGACGTAGAGGATTTTAATGCAGGGACACTTATACCAGGTTCCTGGAGATCAGAAATTAATGGGGCAAATGGTATACAAGCATTACAAAATAACATTGGGAGTCGTAATTACACGCAAGAAGCTGCTAACAAACGTGACACATATGCAAATTTCTTTTTAAATCGTGGGGCTGTGCCGTGGCAAGAGAATATGATATATAACGATTAATATGTAATGTAGTATATGAATTACTAGGTATTTATCAGATAAGCATAATAAAATATAACTTACCCAATTTGATGAGCTGTTTCTTTGTGCTGATACGCCTCGCAGAAATTCATCAACTTTCTTAAACCAAAATAACTTTGGTTTATAGACATCGTCAGTGCCCGTTCCCGATTTTTTAGATCTAAAAACTATAGTTAGTTCCTTTTTGTACATAGTTCTTATCGTTTTTATTTTATTTCTAACATCCGTTGCAGTAATAATAGGGCCGTCTATTCCCATTTCCCGTGCAATAACACACAATGCGTTATCTCTGGCATTTTTATTTTTATAACTGTCCAGTCTGTGATTCCAAAGACAGTCATGGTTATGGTATAATTCTATAAATTTTATCATAGTGCCCTCTGACCACTTTAAGCTCATTTCGTTTCTCTACACTCCTACACTCTTTAATTAAAAATAATAAACGGACTGCAAGCAACAGGTTCGAATGATTCAACTCGACTGGCAAATGTTCACACGTTTCAAACGCGATTCGACTCGTCTGAAAATTACTGTGTGACTCATAACTTGAACGATAAAGTTTGAATGGTTCAATCTTTTGTGGAATCAACAAAAGTTGACCGATAAAAATTGAAACATGTTCTCACAGCAATTTCCGTTCGATTTTTGTTGAATCACCAAAGTTGATCAACAAAAATCGAATCGTGAGAACGCGCCTTTAGATGCACGATTTTGATAATTCTATATTCCTTTTTTTTCAAAAATTTCAAGCATTTTCGAAATTTCTGAATTACCATTAGAAGCGCTCTCATTTCAAGTTTAAGTTTGCAAAAATTCAGAATTTTAGATTGTATACTTGAATTAATACAACGGCTAATGTAAAGAAAAAATGTAGCTTTTCTAATTCAAGCTCAGATGTTCATTAGATTAATTCGTTTTTGTTTCAACTCAAGTTACTGTTGTTTCGATGGAAACTTTTACAAACAAATTTTCTGAACCTCGATGAGTGATCCCATTAGTTCCATTTTAGCAGCGTTGGTCATGAATCGTGTAGCTAGTGTAGCAATAAAAACATTAGTTCTTATGCAAAACTAACACAAATAAAATAACAGAGTAGTTATCAAATTGAGAAATTTATTGAAATAATAATAAAAAATTATTAACTGTTCACATAACTGGAAGTCTTAACTAAAATAAGAATCATAAAACAATAGGGATTTCTAATTTTCATCTGTTTTCCATCTTAAACAATTACTTGCCATATGATGTAACATGCTGAAACATTCATCAAATTCATGTCGTACACCTGCAACTTGGAGACTACAATTTTGATTTGGAATAATCGATTGTGCAGACTGACATTTATTTAAATCTAATTGCATTTTATCAGGTTTTTGATTACATAAAGCTAATTCGGTATTTAAGTTATCAAAATCGAACCAGGTATTACTAACAAACTCGTTGTTTTCACGTCTTACAGCATTTAGCGTATCGTAACAATCTTTTAATGTTACATTATGATCATATAACTGCGTATTGGTAGCTAAAAGCGAATTTTGACGCTCCTCCCATCGTTTGCGGTATCTGTTTTCATCTGGGCCTGACGAAGTATCATATCGTTCTACAAAAAGCTTAAAAAAGAATTCTCTAAATACATTGAATTACTTTAACGTACCATTATTTAAAGTAACATCTCGATATGGTGACAACGTTGTTTGATAATATTGATCTGCATCAAAAATATGTAAATATGTATTAACTTTAAGCAAAATTAATATACCTTTGTTACCAGATTCCAAACTGTCTTCATGAAACACTTGCATGTTAAAACCTGAATCGAGAGGTCTCCATTGGGCATTTATTTCGTGCGTTTGGTTAATTTTATGTAACAACGTTTGCTGTCCATATAGATTGTAAGACGCGTTTACAGTCAATTTTCTTTTTGCGTGACATATGTTCACACAAAAAACGATTATTAAAATTGCCAAACACCGGGTGAACATCTTTATCGTACGCTTACACAAAGCTAATTCGCTATTTAAGTCCACCGTTTTTGTTTATTTAAAGACTTTTACCGCAAAAATCTTGGGTCAGGTAATTTTGGACTTGTCGAAATTAATAATGCATTCGTTTCATTACGATTTTATTAAACCTGTTGTCTCGAAACGTTGTCCTACCACATTACTTTATGGAGATACGGACTCTTTCGTCTATTTATATATAAAGATAGTCCCTCTCACAGCTTGTGTGGTTACATACACAGTAAAATGTTTTTTCTTGACTGGGATAGGGGTTGGAATAACTCCAATCTCAGTGCTACGCACAGGTACCAAGCTTTGGGTTCCGGGAAATTCACCGAAAACAGTTCACCGAAAACAATTTACCGAAAACAGTTCACCGAAAAACAATTTACCGAAAGAACAATTCACCGAAAGAACAGTTCACCTAAAATCCCTTATATTATATAAATATACCTAAAATTTTAGATATGTTATATATTATTTTGGTACTTTTGTAAAGAATATCCTTCTAACATATATTGGTGTAAACTTCCCTTCACACTTTATCAAGGCTTAGGACTTGCAGCAAATGCTGGCGTGTTTAAAAGTTTTTTTTTGTTTTTTTGTTTTTATAGTTTTTTTTTGTTTTTATAGTTTTTTTTGTTTTTATAGTTTTTTTTTGTTTTTTTGTTTTTATGAAGTTTGTTCAATCAATATCAATATCCCAAATTGTGGGCTATACCGCGTAAGAATTCATTCAAATTTACAATATTGTACTCTTCAACAATTCTTAATATCCTTTCGGCACAGTCCCTGTACTTCTTGCGGGCAGGCGGGGGTTCGATTCCTGCAACATATTGCTCAACTTGGAGTTCGTGTAAACTTTGCTCTCTCTGGATGGCTTCAACAAACTTCCAAATATTGGGGTGCTCAGAGGAAATTTGCTGCTCAAAGCCTCGATGCCAGCCTTCTATAGCATTGTTCGTTTTGGGCAAGCCTAGACGTACTCCTTCTACACAGTTCCACATGTCGTGCGAAAAAAGTGGTGGACGGCGGCGAACTCTTTGTGGACGCCCAACCCAGGTGTCTTCGAAATAGTCCATTACCGGTTGTGCTTCTGGGGGTAAAATGTTTTCGTCACAAAGCATTTCAAATGCACGAACCACGTCTGCTGTAGGAACAAATGCTATTGCGGCTAATAACCGCATTTTCAGAGCAAAATCTGCATCTGTTTCATACCTCTGTTTAAGGCCTTCGGATTGAATCTTACGGTTTATGCATTGGGAAAAATGGAAAAAACACCCCCGATGTCTGGACTGAGGGAATTCTTCAGTAATAGCGCTTATCATTCCAGTTTCAAAATCAGTCATAATTGATGCTGGTGTAACTCCTGGGAGAAGCTCTTTTATTTTCTGGAGTAATCGAACGTAGGTAACTCTGGTTTTGTCCGGTAGCAAAGCGTAGATTAGAGGAATAGCTACATTACTTTTTAACCCATGTAGTGTATAAAGCTGACAGAACAGGTGCGGTACAGTTTTGAACGTACCATCTGCGTACCAGTGGTCAGCCTGAGCTAGAAGTTGGAGATTTCTCCTCGTACAAAACATCAATATCCGGTCTTCATCAAGTCCTGAATCGAACATCAAAAAGTCTTCCCCGTTTTTTGTTATTTTATATTCTTGGGGAAAAACAATGTCGCTGCGCCGAATAGGCAATGCTGGGGCAACCTCATCCCTGGTTCGTATTTTGCGTATTGTTCTTTTCATGCTGCTTACCTCCCAAGCCTACTTGCTGCTGCCTGGCTGACTCCATTTGATACAACATTTGATATTATGTAATGTGGTGCATCTCGAGTTCTTCTGGCGTCATCGCGTATGGTGGTCATCACTTGCATTTTTTCTACATGCGCAGCATCAGCGAGATGATTATGTGTTCCACTTCTTTTAATAACACTGTCATCCAGTGTTATCATGCGTGCAGCACACTTAACTTTGTGGTAACTTTCACACTTCCAATATATCTTTGAATCAACTTTTCTATCCGTATAGAAGAAGTGACCTTCGTCAAACAACAAACGTTTGCCTTTTTCACTGGTTATGTATTCGAGAGCCATTTCGAACTTCGCTCTAGCAAAATTTTCTATAAACTAAACTCAATTAGGGAAATATTTATTTATTTATTAGTAATACAACTTAATGACAATAATCTACTTCCTAATGAAAAGTAAATGTGAAGCAATTAGGGAAATATGTTTGGAATCCTCTTTTAGTGATTTAAACTTTCAGTAATACAACTTAATCTACTTTTATAATATAAAGTAATACGAGTTAATGATAATTACTAATGGCCCTCATTAACTTGAACGATTAGTTTTTAACGACCTTATAAGGTTTCTAAATTTTTGTGTGTCGAAAACATATCAAGAATTGTTGGAGACTACAATAACGACAACATACCTTAGAAAAATGGATTTTAGGTGAATTGTTCTTTCGGTGAATTGTTCCTTCGGTAAATTGTTTTTCGGTGAACTGTTTTCGGTAAAATGTTTTCGGTAAACTGTTTTCGGTGAATTGCCCTAGATCCCCAAGCTTTAATGGTTAGATTGAAATAAAACCACTTGTATGTATCGCCTGACGTTTCGTATATATTTAATACATTTTCAAAGGCTATGGACAAAAATTTACAAATAAGCAACGTTGTTATAAAAGTTATTGAAAGTGAAGGTCTTACCTAACAACTTGTGGAACCAAAACACATGTTTTTTAAGGACATGTGACGATATTCAAATTTGAACAAATTCATATATATATATGGAAATAAAGTAGCGGATAAATTAATTGATTAACTTCGTTTTTTATGAAAAAATCTGGAAGGGTGCAGTGATTTTGACCGTAGGGAATATTTGCCGCCCCCACACCTATTCACTGAGGATAGCTCTGTAGCACGTGAAAAGGCATATGCCTATCCCTGTCTACAGAACAGTACTACCAACATACTGACTAGCAGATATCTCTTTACAGAAAACAAAAGCAGATATCTATTTATAGAAAACAAAATTGCATTGATGTTGTTAACTTAACTAACTATTCTTATTTCAAACCGCGAGGAGTAAATCTCTCTGCTTAATGTAGGTAATAAAACACAATAACATGGATTCAATATTTACTTAGGTTAAATATACCTAATAATAAATTTCGCGAGGTTGATCCCAATGGATTATCCTAAAACAAAACCATATTAAAAATTGATGACATTTTTGAAAATTATAGTATTTTGGATACTTTAATATACTAATACAATGCAAAAGGTTCTGACTAATACATAAAACCAAACGTCACATATCAAATTACGCACGCCCCCCAAAACATCGTGACGTCAGAGCTTCTAACCGTTCTGCTGTGCGCGTTTGAATGCTCAGCAGCCCGAACTACATGCACCTGATAGATTCCTACATAAACTTTACTCGAATCGCTACCAGATGGCACACACAACTCCGTCGCGATACAGTGCCTTTATATAGACAGTGGTGACAATACAGCTAAGCCACACCCCCGCCGCCATATTTAGGCAAATTTCTAACGGGTGTTCATTTAAATTCGTAATCAGAGTCCCCTGTGATACATGTTTTACGTTGGCAGTACTGAAAAAATTCGAGATTTACAGGTTAAGATTTGAATCAGTTTGTGTCAAAACTGACGCAAAACCTAACCTAATAACCTCTAACTTGACATAAACTGACAATACACTTCAGTACTGCCAAACGTATAACACGTATCACAGGCGATTTAGCCTAAACATGGCGGCTGAAACCACGTGATATAGGGAGCCAATCAAAATTAGGACACCCCATTGTCGCCACTGTCTATATAAAGGCACTATACGTCGCGAGGAGCACGGAAACAAACCAAAAAAATTAATCCCTACATAGATTCCTACATAAACTTTACTCGAAACGCCACCAGATGGCAGCACCGTCGCATTCTCCCGCGCTTTCAAGCGTTGCCTCTAAGTGACGTCATGGAAAATACCCAGATTAGTGCAAATTTCAATTGTTTATATTTACGCTAATAAACAATCAATCGAGATTTTAACAAAAACGTTAGTCACAAATCTTCACAGCTACAAAATAAAACTTACACCAGCCTCCTAGCATAAGCGAAACTAGAGATATTTGCCCTGCACGATCGAAATTCGCCCCATAAGAATAACATGGGAAAACGCCCCCAAAAGTGGATTAGAATCGGTGTTTCTACTCTACTCGTCGCCGTCCACACACCACCACCGGCCGGCCTTCAGCAGCCAGGATCCTACTTCCGACGACGTGCCGCTGCGACGCTGGAGTTTCAAGCAAAATAGTGGCATTGCCTACGGTAAATTACCGAAGACTAGCACCTTGGAGCTACAAGCGTAGGCTTGCAGGCACTCCACAGCTCTAGACGCATATGGCGCGTTGAAAGCAATGGCTCTCAAGTTGCACACGTGCGGTGTGGTTCAGCGCTGAAGAATGCATGGAATCCAACTTCTGCTTTACGTGGGGGTGATGCTTCAGATATTCGATAGCCATTTCCAGCTGTTGCGAAACTACTGCTGCCGTATTTATTTTCTTGCTAGCAGGTGGGGGTAGCTCGCTGGGTAGTGTGGTGGCTAGGCTTTTATCCAGAGCATGCGGAGTAACAGCGTTTTCATCACGCTTGTTACTGAGTTTACCTCTGTAAACAGGTTTGACGTGCTTGTTTTCAGCACGAGGGCATCTCTGTTTCGAAATGGGACCATAATAGGCTCTGGGCGTATTGCGGCGCTGTTCGGAATCCAGCTTTGCAGCTGAATTGGAAGGAGTAATTTTAGTCTCCTCAGGTGAGACTAACACTGTAGTGTTAGTCAAGGGTTCCCTCTTGACGGATGGAACGGAAACCGGTGCTGACTCTGTTCGAACCAACATGGTATCGACCATGTTAGTTGACGTGCGTACCTCGGGTGCCGAGATGGAAGTCATCACTGGTTTGGAAGTTACTGATGGGGTGATGGTTTTCCCATACTTTTCGAAGAAGTGTTTTGACACAACCTCTCCTTGGCTCAAGTGACATATTTGTTCTTGAATCCACTCAGAGACAGAAATTTTCTGCCAAAGCGCTCTAAAGCGGCCAGTTCGCGTACGTTCCCAGAGGAAAGTCGACATGAAACGCGCTCCTTCAGGGGCTGACGCTCGCATATCGTTGGAAAATTTAACCAGGTTGGTTAAGCTGGGTTTTCGGTCGCTGGAACTGGTGTAGATGGTGGTCTACCATGCGGTAGTGTTGGTTGACTCAATCCATATGTCATCAAGCGAGTAGTAACTCGGACAGCTGTCAGCAAAGATCAGTTCTGCTGCGGATGCGTTGGATGGAATGGGATCAGGGATCTCATTCACATTGGATAAAACTGACATGTTTTATTGTTTTGGGGTGTGTGTTTTATGATGGGGAAATGCGTGTGGCAAACTTTTCTCCAACATTTAACTAAAACTACTCGAACGGCTTCCCCAACGTATGTATTCTGCACTTCGCAAGACGGACTTGAATTTCCTCTACTGTATATTAAAATTCGGGCGTCTGTGATTTTAAACGACAGTTTACTTTTAATAGTATCTTTCGTGGTAGCTTTAATATCGTACGTGTTCCAGGCGCGTCCCCAAACCTGTACAGTTCCATGCTTTCCATATAAGTCATAATATGTGGAGGGTGCAGTAATAATCTCGGTTTTCCTCAGATTTGTTTCTACTCTTCCAAAAACTCTTATCAGGGGGCATGTAACTATGCCCTCTGATGGGAAAGATATGCAGTATACGGGTAAATACTGTAGATCTTTGAACAAAATTTAAGAGCAATGTCATCGAATTTTTATTCTGGGAAACACAAGAGTCGAAAATAACTAAAGTAATATCTCGTTTGCCAGACATACGATTTTCTAACTCCTTCAAATAATGCTGTACAGCAGACGCTATTTCGTTGGCTCCTCTACCTGCTTCTGTTTTCAACTATGTATAATGATATATCGTATTCTTGTTCTGTCCTTCCGGTTCGTGCTGCATAATACAGAGATTAAACAGCCATACTTGCCTCAGAAAGAATACCTCCCCTACAAACGTTTTAGGCAAAGGCTGATTTTGTTGGCAATCCAAACATATTTTAATGGTATCATCAGAAATTATACTCAAAGTAGTAAACCTGTAATACATTTTAAAATGAACAAAGTTAAAAGTATTTGATATTATTTTCGATTCCATAACATATTAATACCGCAATTGCTGAAAAACTGGTCAGTTCACAATTGCTGCTAAGATTGCCGTTTCCTTATGGTATCTTCACTGCACTCGCTTATGTTCAATCCTGCTTCCAGATTGTGTCTGGACAGCGATTGATTAGAGGAAGCAATAGATTTCACAGCAACTGGACAATGCACAAGAATGAAAAATAAACAACGGGAAAGAATGTTGTGCCCCACTCAACACCAACTATGTTGTAGTGAAAAGTTAGAAAACCAAGAACCACAAAAACGGATCAATTCAGATTTCTCAGCGACGATGAAATAATTAGCTCCCCCTATTGTAAATACGAAATACAGCTGCATAATGTTAGTATTATGATAATAACTTTATGACTAACACAAAAACTGCAGCAAACTATCGTAAGTTGTGAATAGGAATAATGTTGAATAACTGTCAAAGGCTATATATGATAGAGCAATATAAAAAATTGCAAAAAATTCAACTGCATCGTGAAGAATAATCAAAGATGAAGCAGTTTCTATGTAATACAATTTTTAGTAATCCTCGATGAAGATATTTTCTTTCTGATCTGATGCGAAAAATATTCAATAGATACGTTGTAGGCCTGCTTGCTCGAGTTTTCATCTTGTTGAATAGCCTTGTAAATGCATGTGATTGCTGATAGTAGCTTGTAGATTCTTTGAAGAACTCAAGTCTGTAGTGTTTATCCTTTGCATTGCTTAAACACCAGAATGAAAAATGGGGGCCGAGCTGACTCCGAAAAGAAAAGAAACATGATTTTTCAATAACTTTTAAATAAATATATATTTCTATAAAGCACAAGTATTACAACTAAGTTGGTATCATTTCTTGAAAATAGAAATTCTGTCTACTCTGATGTACTATCAAAAGACAAAAAAAACTAGGGCAGTTAATATGTTCCGTTAGGAATGCGACTGCTTTAATGTAATAAATATACCCAGAAACCAAGAAGAGGATGCGTAGACGTTTTCATTGGAGACAATGAGGAGCGTTTTTTCAAAAGTCGACATCTACAAAATTTGCGATTTTGAGCTTTATATCGTTTCCATATAAGTTTTCAGTCAGGAATTAAATCATGCATTCAGATTTTACAAAACTCGACATGTGACATAGTTATAGGGTCCACAATATCGGCCGGTTTTGCAAAACACGACATCTGAAGTAGTTGCAGTTTTATCAAAACACGATATCTGCGCATGTTGAACATTTTTTATGTGTTACGCAGTAGTTGCATTGAGGTCACTGCCACATAAAGATGTTTTTTGTTACACATTGACAAATTAAAGTGTAAAATAGTGCTACAAGCCATGAATGAAAGTGGGGAATATACAAAACAAATCGAGGAATCCGCAGGTGGTTGAATAAAGTGTAAAGATAATCTTAAAGCACATAAAACAGGTAGATATTCCAAAGCATTCCTTGGACCACCTGACATTGTGTGTGAACATGGTATGAACAACAAGAGACGAAATACACTTTGCCGCGCACAAGAACTTACTGCTAAAAACCTCGTCGAATTTCGAGACATAATATATTCTGAAGATAAAAAGTCCAATCAAGATAAGTTACTGCTACACTACATGGATATTTCAAGTCCCAAAAGAAAAACCGTGAATGATAAGAAAAGGAAAAACAGTAGGTCTTCTTCGATAAAGTATTTTGTGAAAACTGATACAAGCATGGTACCTGTATGTGCCGAAACTTTTAGAAAAGTTACTGGCGCAAGCAACGATAGAATTTCATTACTTTCCCAGAAATTTTTAAACAAACGTCCTTTAAAAGAAGCAAGAGGAGGATCTAGGGCTACTGCACATGATAACTTAATAACAAGCCGAATTAAGCAAAACATAATGCAATATCGTTGCAGGGAAAGTCACTACTCCCGAAAAAAGTGCCAAAGGTCATACCTACCACCTACTTTAAATCTCAACCTGATGTGGGAACGCTTTGTTTCATCTACAAACTTACAATGTTCTTTATCAAAATACAAAAAGGTTATCTATAAATATTTCAATTTAGGATTTGGACACCCTCACGAAGACACGTGCTTTTCATGTAAAGAATTTCAGATTAAAATCAAAAATTCCTCAGACTTAGTAGCAAAAAATTAACTTAGAACCAAGTACCGATTACATAAACTAAGAGCCAATTTTTTTAAATTTAAATAGCAATATTTTAAGTGCGTTACAGACAGTAACCGCTTCAAAAGGTTTGTCAAGGGGATATGTGTGGGGGTTGATAAGCCTTCTCGTAAATCCCCATGAAAATGGAAGTTCAGCTGAATGACCTAGACCAACTGTAGCCTAGAAAAATCTCGTGTTTGCTCGAAGTGTTGAAGCTCAACCATAATAGAATTTACTTTTAAAATTCGCCGTCAAATATCCATCTCAATGTGGATTAATGGACGTCCAGATGGATTCTTGGCATATGTTAACAAGTTATTGATTTTAATACATTTCTAATAGAACGCAACCAATACATGCGCATTGCGATCAAATTTAGAATTTTTATTTTATACTCTACAACCATCACTTACCAATCTTAATGGTACTGGACAGTTTTCACTGTTTTTGTGTAATATCTTCTAGGGTTTTTAGATAACATACCGAGGTTTTGCATTTAACATTATGGTTATCTTAGCAATCAGTTGCACTGAGAGAGTAAAATGTTGATCTTCAGGGATCCCGATTTTTTTTTAAACTTGGGTGCCCTTTCCAATTTTCTTCTCATTTTCAGTGAGTTGCAAGTGGGGTTCGATATTATTAATCTGTTTAGGATCAACTATGTATGCAAGAAAATGAGTTGGAGTTAATGCCATGTTGTACCTGTTAATAATTTTTTTTCTGAAGGTTTCGTCTCGTGTAACATCCCAGAAGTATTTTTTAAGTTTTTTTCCACAAATACGCAGCACAAGAGATGGGGTATTCATGGATTTGTATTGTATCATGTGTTACAGAATTATGATTTAATATTGCCCACTTTTCCCCGCACATTATCATCAATTTTTCATCGATTTTATTCGCAGATTTTGAGCAGCACAGACCAACATTTGATATAAGCCTCTAAACAATCCACTAAACAATTGCAACGAGTTTCAGCTGGTAAAATAAGTTTTCGGAGCATCCAATTGTTTATATAGAGCATTTGCAAAATACATTGCGAAACCAAGAACATGTTCTGTGACATTTGAAATTGACAGTCATTAGCAACAAGATTCGAGATGTACTGAACAATATAGTAATTTTCGCATTTTTGCAACATTATTAGCATTATCAGTCACAACCAAACGTACATAACACCCTTATTCGTATTTGCATTTCTTGATGCTATTGCACGATATATCTGCAAAGTATTCAGATGTGTGTGAATTTCCTATTGTATCAACTTTGTCTACTAGGTACGATTCACCTGTTACAGACAGTTGATACTGTAATACACACAAGGGGTTCATTGTGGAACACTTGACCATAATTCCTACAAAAACAATTTTATCGTGTAACATTTCTGAGCACAAGTTTTTCTTCCATATAAACTGCGTCTAACAAAGTACTTCCAAGTGTTTTTCTACTGGGAGGATTATAACCTGGAAGTAGTATATCAATGAGAGTTCTGGCACACAGGTGCAAAAGGTGTACACAGGTGGACAGGTGTACGTGTACAGGTGTACAGGTACAGGTGTACAGGTGTGCAGGTAAAGGTGAAAAGTGCATATGATAGTTCTGGCACACAGGTGCAAAAGGTTGTACAGGTGTGCAGGTATAGGTGAAAAGTGCATTTAAGGCAAGGTAAGGGGTGGAGGTATAGGTGAAAAGTGCATTTAAGACAAGGTAAGGGGTGCAGGTATAGGTGAAAAGTGCATTTAAGGAAAGGTGAGATGTAATTAGGTGGAAAGTGTATTTAAGGAAAGTGCATTTAAGGAAAGGTGAGAGATGCAATTAGGCGGAAAGTGCATTTAAGGAAGAAATGCGAATCAAGGTGACGGTAGGAGGGATTAAAATGATTAAAATGATTTAAATTATAATTAGGCTATGAAAGATTGGCAGTAGTTTTTAACATTGATGAGAAATGGAGGCTAAGGAGGAAATAAGAAGTAATATTGTGAGAGTGATACTTGAAAATAAAGATGCAAGCGTGGGAAGAAAACGTCATTTAGAGACTGAACTAATAAATTATAAGTCAAAACGACTTCGTTCGCAGGTGATTGGCAGCGGTGAGAAGGAAAATGAGGAGGAGGATAGTAGAAAATTGAAATGGGTGAAGGTGTCGAGTGCATTCAAGAATAGAATTCGCACGGGAACGGTTGCCAATTTAAGGCATAAGGAAGTGTATGAGTTTTTCGAGGATTCATTTTCGGTGGTGAGATATCAGTTAAACAGTGCACTGAAAAGTTTAAACAATATAAAGGTGAACTTTGTATTTTGCGGAGAATTTATAAAGAAAGAAACGGACGAAGTGAGTTTAAAGTATTTCAATACCTGCAGTTATAGAGTGTATGAAAGCACTAATCTGAGAGAATTGTATGATTCTGCAATAGATAACCTAAAGACAAAAATATCAGATTTTCAAGAGAAGGGGAGTGGCTGGACATTAAAGTCGATAATAAATTTGACTGTAAATATATCTAAGACATGATTGGAAGAATTGCGTTGATTGCGGTTCTTGTAAGAGTTGTTATAGCAATACCTATACCTATAGAAACACAAGAACAACGACATCCTTCGAAATTTGATACGCAAATATGGTTAAACGGAACAACGAGTGTAAATAAACACTATCACAATGGTAGTACAAGAATACATTATAATGAGATACGACATAACGGGGTTCCATTGTTTAATTATTCGAGTGCATTTCAAGCCTTAAGAGATCAGATCGAAGATCAGAGCATCTTTTCCTCTTGGAGGGCCGACGAGTGCAGTGCAAAAGTATTGCAAGAGTGTGAAGACGATAAGATTCAACTGGATTTTTTGCTGGCAAAAACAACATCTTTAGAAATTGAATTGGATAAATTGCAAAATATACAGAATTTTACATCTAGTCAATTGCAAGAGTGTAAAACAAATGAACTGGTCCATAGACGTGGAACACGAAGAACCTCTGCCGACGAGTACCATTATGGACCTTTCGGATCCAATTTTGATGCATAGGATGCGGGGTTTAGCAGAGATGACACACGTCGAAATGTTACGTTTGCCGTTATCATATTTTCCACACATTAAAAAGGAAGTTGCTCGAAATTTTTTGAGATTACCACATGTTCTTCGAAATCAATTATGGGATTATCAATATTGTTGGGATCACGGATATCGATTTGTTGATGGTGACCAGTTGGATGGACCGCCAGTACAGAAAATGGATTGTAACACGTGTCTGCGTACAATGAACTCTGCTAGGGAATTAAAATAAGGAGATAAGGCTAACGAACAAACTGGCACTTTGTCTTGAAAGTTAGACGAGTTAGCTTCAAAAACATGGCAACTTTTGCACCTTCTGTTGAGAACCTTTTTGAAGCTTTTCAATTATATGGTCTTGCAATTTTAAGTACTGAAGAAATGTTGCTCATCCCATTGTCGTATTTTCCAAATATTAAGAAGGAGGTTGCTCAAAACTTTCATCGCTTACCAGAGCTTCTTCAGACGCAGTAATGGGATTATGAATATTGTATTGATCATCGGGGTGACACTCCACTTCAAAAAATGGATTGCGGCACTTGTGTTGCTATGAAGTGAAATAGGACTTTGACATGGACTCTAACTCTGACCCTGAGCCGGGTTATTGACTTTAAATTAGGTTATCTTAAATATTATATGAACAACGTGTGTTTTATGTTATTTCTAATAAGAATAATATTATGTATTTGTGTTTAAATATAGTACTGATATATCAATGCGTTATTGTTTTATTTGAGAGGTGGGGATATTTCTATTTAAGGTGAAATAGAGGGTTCAATGATCTCGTTGCGCCTTGTTCGCGCGTGCTTCGCTGTTGTTGGTGTTTAGTTGATATAGTGCAAGTCATGGATTTTTTAAGTAAGTAATGGTCCTCCTTTTTAATATTAAAATCTAACTGAATTTTTATATTAGAAGATGACTATTGCCTTCCCTATGGCGATTTCAAGTATTATGGTGATGGTTCGCCATTATCACCAGAACCCGCAGAACCAGCAACGAATGAAATCAACAATGATAATGCTGAACTGCAGTCAAGTAAAACCGACATTAGTAGCATCAGTGATGGCAACATCAATTACAAGGACGACAGCAATTACAATTATGCAGCCCTAAAGGAGGAACTGTATAAGGAACCAATGCTAATTGATGCATCAAGGTATCAACTGGTGGAGCCTGGCTCAACTGTAAGTTGGTATACCAGTGCCAATTTCGTAGACGTTGGTCTTAGTCCTAAGACGTACTATGAACCAGTTGTGAGTGTAAATTGTGGATATCTAGCCTGTAAAAAAACAAACATTATTTTTTCGCAAAACGAGTGGTTATCGTTTGTTCATTCTAGAAAAGAACTAAAAGCTAGGAATTTTTTCGAAAAATGTTTTACGGAGTATGTAACGGAAGAAGTATGTCCACTAAATATAAAATCATCATTACAATTTGGCAATCTGACTCAAACTGACATACAATTTATATTTAGAAATGTAATACAGTGTGAGAGAAGCGTAATAATAACTGATTTGAATAAACAGTGTATTATATTAACTTATGATGACTTCTTAAATTTATGTTCGTTGGCTTCACTAATAACTCATAAGTTAGAGTTACTAGAGGCGCAAAACTTTTACGACTTTTATTGTACGTTTGTTAGAATTGTCTCCAATATGTATAAATCTAATTCGACTATTGATATTATTTTCTATGCTAAAATGTTTTGTGAGAATATTCCTGCAATATATTATTATAACGTTCGTGAAGTGATAACATTCTATCCTCGAAGTTTCATTGCAGATGTACATAACGAAGCGCAGACGTTATAGAGATTACAAGAAAAAACGAAAAATGGGCAGACGTTATAGTTATAGAGATTACAATAAAAAACGAAAAATATTCTATGAAAGATTAGAAAAATTTATAGAGAAGGTTTAAAATATTTAAATGAATCTTTAACCAAGTATAGTATAGTAAATGATTTATGTCAAAGTTTTAGATTGTTAGATGTAGATTAGAGCTGTAATGTGAGCAGTTTTAATGCTATGTTGTATATGTTTAAGAATGTATATCAATAAATTGTATTGTTGTATAGCAATGAGTCTATATTGTGGTTCGAATTAGGGGGGTATAAGGATTAAGGTATGGAGCATTGTTTTCAGTAAATGTTCGTTTACGGTAGAGGTGTGATCAATACGCTGATCAATAAGCTCCCTGTGGAGCTCCACAGCCCTGGATACAATTATTGCGGTCCAGGTTAGTGTAATCAGGTGCCATCATAATTGAGCTTTTGTTAACGGCATTCTATTCTATTCATATAGGCACTAAACTTGAAAAGAGGCTTACTAGAGGAGATCGAGGCATCAATCTTTTGGACGAAGCGTGTAAGCAGCACGATATAGCATATCATAATTACAAAGACGTAGGTCAACGACATCAAGCGGATAAGATACTGGAAGAGGCAGCTTGGCAGCGATTTAAAGCGAAAGATTCTTCGTTCGGTGAAAAGGCAGCAGCGTGGGCCGTTAGTACTGCAATGTCGGGAAAAAGAAAATTGGGAGCAGCGGTTAGTATATCGACCAAATTTAGAAAAGAAAAGAAACGTTTAAACACTAAAAAAAAGTTTAAAAAAGCTAAAACATCAAAGGGAGCAAAAAGACAGTTGGTGATTGACGGTGGTAGTATTAAAAAAGTAAACAATAAGCGACCTAAAAACCATAAAAGCGTAAAGTTCGGTAGCGGCATTGCGAAAAAAATTACAAAAGTAATTAAGAAAACTGATATTGGAGATGTTAGCAACAATAAAAACTTAAAAAAGCTAGTTAAAAAGGCTGTAGTTGCAGCAAAACGAGTTATAAAGCAGGTTGGGGGTAAAAAAAATGTTCAGATTCCTAGACAAATAGAGCTTCCAAAACAGGGCGGCATTATTCCTTTAGTTTCCATTATTTTGGCTTTAGGTGCTTTAGGCGGCTTGGCAGGTGGTATTGGTAGTGTTGTGAAAGCCGTGAAAGATACCCATCATGCGAGAAAACAATATGACGAAGGTGTACGTCACAACAAGGCTATGGAGATTATAGCTCAAAATCGAAAGAAAGGTGAAGCATTGTATCTACGTCCATGTAGAAAAGGATATGCATTGTTGTTGAAACCATACCAGAAGATGTCAAAAAACTAATTAGGCTACCTCGAAGAGCGTTAACGAATTACGATTTAATTGAGTACACAAAAAATGTTCCATATTTTAGAGGTGTCTATGCGAAACGATTTGCCAAAATCGAAACCGTGGCGAAATGAAAGTGCAATAATTAATTTGGATGATAAATTAAATACAGGTACACATTGGACTTGTTATCGCAAACGAGGCAATCGGGTTTATTATTTTGATTCGTTTGGCAATTTACAGCCTCCAATTGAACTGAAACGTTATCTTCGAGGTTGCGAAATTTTCTTTAATTATAACCGGGAACAAAACTATAACACAAACATTTGTGGTCATTTATGTTTAAATTTTTTGTATAAAAAAACGAGTTCAATAAACTGATTTGTCAGTAGAAGTCAAGTAATCATGGCAAACAACATTGCGAGAGAGATAATTGTAGAGGGTCTTCTAGCCGAATTTTCTACAGGTCCGTTAGACACACCAATAATATTGCGACAAGATTTAAACCATTCATTAGGAGTATCAGCATTCTATTCCTGTAATGCAATTCTCAATATCTATCCTGGCAATAATAAGTTCTATTATGGCGCACACCATGTAACGATTCCTTCCGGCTGTTATGAGGTTGATGAAATTGGCGATTATTTGAAGAGCGAAATCGGACATAAGCAAAAAAAGAGGCGAATCGACAAAAGAATCAGATACAGTCATTAAACTGTCTGCAAATAATAATACTTTGAAATGCGAAATAACTTCAATATACGCTATCGATTTCACTAAAGAGGGTACTATTGGAAGGATGCTTGGATTTAGTTCTAAGATATTAGAACCAAACCAAAAACATGTATCTAATAAGGACGTTGAAATTACTAAAACATCGACTATTTTTATTGAAACAAATATAACCGAAGGAGCATACAGAAACAACGCGCCTTGTCATAGCGTTTATCATATACCAATATCAGTAGCATCCGGATATAATTTTCAGGTATAACGTCGTACTTAAAGGGAATAGTTTCTTATACGAAAGACGATAGCGAAGGTTTAAGTGATTCATGTTGGCGTAATGCATCGCAGGTTTTAAGAACGAGAAATTTTGTTGTACCATACCTCTGAATCATATCTTTGGGTATTGCGAAGATTATCAAATAGCACTTGTTCGAATGCCCATGGAAGCAATATTGATAAGATCTAAAAACGACGTGAATTGCTATCAGAGTGCAGAAAATGAACTTGAATTTAAAATTACTAAAATCTCATGGGAGATTCCCCACATAACTTTAAGCGACGCTGCAAACTTAGGCATGTATGAAACGCTACGACCAAAGATGCTACTGATCTTACACACGCTAATATAACGAACTTGAAACTGCAGTACGGAATTTCCGTATCAAAGAATGAACTTAAATTTCACCGAAAACGACTATATAACTGCTTTCATCGGTTATCGCAGGTTTAGACAATTCTACTATGGGAAAACGAAATCGAATAAGTGTTTACTTAGCTATGAAGATTTTAAAGATTGTCCAGTTTTTGTCATTGACTGTACTCATCAACTGGAATCTGTTAAAGAGTCAGCTGTAGAAGTTCGAATTGAAATTGAAGCCAGTACAAATTTTCCTGATAAAACTAAAGTTTATTGTCTCATTTTACAGGACCATTTAATTCAGTATAATCCATTTACTGAAACCGTTAACAAAATCATTCGCGATTAAAGCGTCACACCAAAATCAAAAATCAACCAGCAATTCTGGGTCTGTAACCTGTCTGTGTATGGAATTACGGAAACTAGGATTTAAAGAAGAATCAAAAACGTTAATGCCATACCGTAATCTGAAGACTCATCGAGAGCACCGCCGCCGTCCGTCTGTAACTAAACGAAAACTCGAAGAAGCTGAATCCGATGATATTGGACAAGTTGAAAAACTCGATTCTGTTCAGAATGCCAGTGCCTGCCAATGACATGCATGAACATTTAACTTTTTGTAAAAAACATAATTATTGGTACCATCATGGTGATAAGTGTCCGGCATGCAATGGAGAGGATTAAAATATATGCATATAGTTTTAATGTTATAATTGTAGTTTTTAATTTTAGCTTTGTTGTTTTAATAAATATAATAAATATATGTATTAAAAATATTTTGAGTTTTATTTGTGGTGTTTCAATTATTCTGACGTAAAGGCAAAGAAAGAGGGGGAAAAGAGAAAGAAGAATATACAGTATGTCCCCAGATTGAGTTTACAATAGGTATGATTGACCAAAAATTTTCGAATTGGAATTTCATATTTTGGAATTCCGCCCTGCTTGGTTTGAAAAGAATTTTAAGAATATTTTCAGTTTTTGAAAAACAAGTAGGCCTTGACAGGAAAGCGAAAACTATTTTATTTTCAGGTAAACTACCCTTTTTGTTTATGATACAGCAAAATTTTATTAAGAAAAGTTGTTGATAATGATAAATTATGGCCCTATACCACATTTCAGAAAGATCTGTCGACTTATAAAAAACTGTTATTTTTTAAAAAATTGTATTTTATTGTCAGGTAAACTACCCTTTTTGTTTATGATACGGAAAAATTGTATTAAGAAAAGTTATTTATAATGATAAATTATGGCCCTATACCACATTTCAGAAAAATCTGTCGACTTATAAAAAACTGTTATTTTTTTTTAAATTGTATTTTATTGTCAGGTAAACTACCCTTTTTGTTCATGATACGGAAAAATTTTATTAAAAAAAGTTGTTTATAATGATAAATTATGGCCCTATAACAAATTTCAGAAAGCTCTGTCGACTTAGATTAAACCGTCATTTTTAATAAATGCAATTTCTTTAATCTAAAAAATAACGGTTTAATCTAAGTCACAAGATATTTCTAAAATTTTGTACAGGATCATAATTTCTCATTGTAAACAACTTTTCTTAATACAATTTTGCCGTATCATAAACAAAAAGGGTAGTTTACCTGACAATAAAATACAATTTTCTAAAAAATTACAGTTTTTTATAAGTCGACAGATCTTTCTGAAATTTGGTATAGGGCCATAATTTATTATTATCAACAACTTTTCTTAATTAAATTTTGCCGTATCATGAACAAAACGGGTAGTTTACCGGAAAATAAAATTGTTTTCGCTTCCCTGTCAAGACCTACTTTATTTTAAAAAATCGAAAGTAAACTAAAAATAAGTTTCACACCAAGCAGGGCGGAATCCCAAAATATGAAATTCCAATTCGAACATTTTTGGTCAATCATACCTATTGTAAACTCAATCCGGGGACATACTGTATATGCAGGTTACAGTCTAAATTTCAGTTAGAAAAATGAAAATCGTGAAGCAAAAACAATCTGCCGGTTGCATATCTTGATTATATGGTTGAAACTAAAAAAGTGCAAAAACATGGAAAATTATTACCATTTTCGATTCGTTGCATTATCTCTGGGCCATCATTTTCAGGCAAAACCAATGCTATAATTAGTTTACTACTAAATCCGAATGGTTTAAGATTTAAGAATGTTTATGTGTATTCTAAGTCTCTTTATCAGCCTAAGTATGAATTCTTAAAATACATTTTTAAATTGGTGAAGGGCTTAGGGTACTATGAATTTAATGAAAATGCTGATGTCATCGATCCTGATAAAGCAAAATGTGATTCCATTTTTATATTCGATGATATTGCTTCCTGTAAACAAGACAAGATTACACAGTATTTTAGCATGGATCGACATAAATCTGTAGATTCGTTTTATCTCTGTCAAACGTATGCAAAAATTCCAAAACATTTGATTCGTGATAATGCGACTTTGATCGTTCTCTTTAAACAACATGAAACATGTATATGACGATCATGTGAATACTGACATGTCTTTTCAAACATTCAAGGACCTTTGTTCTCATTGCTGGTCAGACAAATATGACTTCCTCGTAATCAATAAAGATTGTGAAGTTACTGACGGTCGTTATAGAAAAAATTTTGATTCGTTTATATACCTGTAACTTCTAAACCTGTCTTCATATCAACATCGATCGCGATGTTAGGCACATCTGAAATTAATCAAAAGCGTAAAGTAGTTGGGGCAGCTAAACTTCTTCGAAAGAAGTTTAATGATTATAAACGTGATGTTTAAAAGACAGAACAAACATATTTTCAAGAACATAAACAGGTCATCGAACCATTGAAAGAAATCGCTAAAAAAATTGACAAAAGGGTTCCATCAGCAAAGCCAGCGATACCAGCAGAACCACAACTGACGCCGAAACCACAGTTACAAACACCAAAAACACGCTTAGCGCCTATTCAGCATCAACAACTATCAGAAAATAAAATAAAACAACAACCTCAATTTAGTGACTTTAGTGACGATGATGAACATAATGATACTGGTTATACTAGCATTGGTAGGTTTAGCGACGATTTTTTTGATCCACAACAGGAGCAACAAAACCAACAACGACGATACGGATGTCGAAAATTATAGGAGTATTATTCTAAACACGAATGCCCATAGAAAATGGTATCGAGACGCGGGACCAGCGCAGCTGGCAAAAACTCCAAAGTTTGAGAACATTTTGTCTCCCGTTTTAGGCCAATCGAAGCAAGGCGGTTTTTATAAGAAATTACCGGATTCCAGTTCGGTGGAATTTGTTTATTGGTGAACGCTTCCGGAAATCATGAAAAGACTACGTCTATTGATAGCTTCTAAATGGGCTGGAAATAATTCACATGAAAATGAAATAGCTTCGATTTTTGAACTGCTAAAAAAAGAACGTGTTATTGCATAATTTGTCATTCTTAAAATGGTAGTTGATAAGTTTGGACGTCAACAAATATTTTCCCCAACACGAGTAGGACTTCCACAATCTCGGGGTCCCCCCGGTATTGGATTTAAATTAACAACCGAAAAGAATTTCGATATAGAACACAAGAGAATTACCAATTTAGCTGATCCAACTGATAATTTGGATGCCGTCAATAAACAAAGCACTTTAATTTTAAATAAGGATCATGTGAGCATGCGTAAACGTCGTCTGAACTTGGTGAACCCATAGTGAAATCGGATGCTGCAACTATGGCATACGTTCAAGAAGAGTAAATACAACTTTTATGGTTGTTGACAAAACAAATGTATTCGATGCAAAGAAGAGAAAAATTTCAAACGTATTAGAATCTGATCAGCCTCATGACGTCGTGATTAAATCACAGTTAGACGACGGGCTTAAAAGTATTAAAACGAAATACCGAAAATTAAATAAAAAGGTTGAAGAGATAGTCCAGATTCTTGAACTCGATTATCAAGAACGCGGACAGTCATGCGAAGCGATGCTTAACGCTCTATATCTAGTAGTAGGCGAAATGGTTTTTATAATTCGAGAACTACATAAGACTTCTTACAATTTTCAAGGAAAACTAAATATGAATGAACTGAATGTATTACATGGAAAATTAAGTACTCGAGTGGCAAATAGAATGACATTTCTGAAACATCTGAATTTACCACAGTCAGATGCAAATGCTAGCGATGACGAAACCTAAAATTAAAGATCAGAAATTAATTATCGTTAAGGAAATTCACCGAGCAGCTCGAAAAAACTTTCCACGGCGGCAAACAATAGTAAAGGGATATCGAGATTTATTTCAAATCGATTTAGGTGAATTTCACTATGAAAAAGAAAATCGTGGTTACAAATACGTATTATTTGCTTTGGATTGTTATTCAAAGTACCTTTGGACTCGACCTCTTAAATCTAAAAATGCTCTAGAGGTTTCAGCTGCTATGAAAGATGTTTTGATGGACGCGGGATCGCCACCACCTCGAAATATTCAGAGTGATGATGGCACCGAATTTTGGAATAGATAATTTGCAAAATTGATGAAAACTACAATATAAATTTTTACTCTACATTTTCTACGACGAAAGCTGCAATGGTAGAAAGAGTAATCCGAACTATCAAACACAAATTGTATGAAATTTTCAATTATAATGGTAGTCATAAATGGATTGACATTTTGCAAGACATCACGCGTGAATATAATCATCAAATACACAGAACTATAAATATGAAACCTGCAGACGTCACATCGGCAACAAAATTACGTGTTTATGACAATTTGAAAATTGCTGGAAAGAACCGTTATCAGGTTGGAAATATTGTTCGTATTAGTAAATACAAGTCTATTTTTGAGAAAGGATATACACCAAATTGGTCTACAGAACTATTTAAAATTACCAAAGTTCAACGAACTACCCCCGTCACTTACCTCACTGAAGACCTGAAGCACAATCCTGTTTTAGGAGCTTTTTATGAACAAGAGATCGCAAAGACCAGCGAACCTGATACTTACCTAGTCGAGAAAGTTCTCAAACGTAAAGGTAATCAACTTTATGTCAAATGGTTGGGCATCGATGAACGTTCTTGGATCGCTAAGAAAGATTTATTGTAGGCACTTTGTAATTTTTTAGTTTCTAATTGTTATAATTTTTACTTATGTATTGTTCTGATACTCTTTACAAATAAATGAATACTTTTATAATTTGTTGTTTTATTTCTTATATAAGAAAATAAAAGACGAAGTACAATAAACACATTTATTTTATAG
This sequence comes from Agriotes lineatus, assembly GCA_940337035.1. NCBI lineage: Eukaryota > Metazoa > Arthropoda > Insecta > Coleoptera > Elateridae > Agriotes > Agriotes lineatus. The sequence goes on along the minus strand of CALNHX010007666.1, from coordinate 46,001 downwards.
TTATATATACATAGTGCATATACAATCATTTATGTAAACATATGTACGTATATCAAACATTAATTCTATATGTTGCATAAACTACAACAACTGTCGCTGTCTGTATTCGTTAATCTTATAGTGACCCCATGGGATAGCTTCTTTTTTGTTAATCAAAAATCTTTTATCATCTAAAGAATTAAGACTTTCTTAAACTGACTTATAGTGTACACTTTATGCAACTGTGATTGAATTGTGGTTTGTGTATCATATACACTATAATTATCAATCATTAACACATTGACATAATCCTCAAACGTAATAGAATTTTCAACCACATATTTTTTGTACCCTTTGCTTTTTTGCGAGGCTTTTCTTTTCGTTGTCGAAATTCATGCTATACATTTTTGAACGTAAACCTACAAAGGCCTCAATTATTTTACCGTTCATTTCGTCCTTCATTAAACCTATTAACTTTTATTTACCAATGGAATATTGAAAATGTAAATTCATGTAAATTATTTTTGATAAGGGATTTTAGCTTTAGATTATGTAATTATTGCAGATTCGTGAAAAACAAAAGCAGAGTAGAAATAAAAAACACAAACACTTTGTAATAAACAAATATATTGTTCTTATTTCGTATAATACTTAATAATATAAAAATAAATGTACAGCTGAATGTCTTATTTTCTAAAAATCCGCTAGCAATTTACAAAACTGTAGTTTGAGGTGTACAACATTTCAAATTAAAAAGGCTGCAAGTAATAAAATCAGAATTCGTTTACATGGGATCGTAGGACAAATTTCATTGTGGTATTTTAAAGTTTAAGACGCTCCCAATCCAGCCGCACAATTCTTATAGGAAGTTGATCAAAGGCAAAAACATGGCGTTTCACATTCAACAGACTCGGGATTGTTTGCAATATTTTCTGAACTTCCATTGTATTCATTGCGCCACCAATCTGATAAAATTAGTATGTTTTCCAATGCACACACCGGCGAACGGATATTGTGATTAAGGCAGCGTAAGGCAGCAGTAGTTTTTCGCAGAACTTTTAAAGACGGGCACTCGAGATCTTCCAGATTCACGACGATTTTATTCAGAAAACTTAGAACCTCTTTTTTTTCTTGACCCTTAACGTACACTTTTTCAAATTTTTTGAGAACTCTTGCTAGCTCAGTTTCAAATTTATCAAAATATATAGAACCAGAATTCCATGCTAGGCCGTGATGTCTATGCTCCATATAGTTTATGCCTTTTTTAACGAAATAGGGCAGAGTGACAATTTGCTGGGGGTTTTAAAACGAAAATTGCTAGCTGATTACCATCTGCTGAAATAACAGCCACTTCTTTCGGAATTAAACTGCTTCTTCTCACCACGGAACCCTTGCAGATCTACGAAGGCAGTGTCCATACTGACGTTTCGTCTGGGGCCCCTCTTCAGATGCACTAGGTAACAGAACACAATGACTTAAAACGAGTTAGTGCGGTATCGGTTTGGACATCTGGTTTTACAAATTTTAAAATAAAAAGGGGTGGAAACATTGACAATAAACACATTTATTTTATAGTTCTATATACATAGTGCATATACAATCATTTATGTAAACATATGTACGTATATCAAACATTAATTCTATATGTTGCATAACCTACAACAACTGTCGCTGTCTGTATTCGTTAATCTTATAGTGATCCCATGGAACAGTTTCGATTTTGTTAATCAAAAATCTTTTATCATCTAAAGCTAAGACTTTCTTATACTGACTTATAGTGTACACTTTATGCAACTGTGATTGAATTGTGGTTTGTATATCATATACACTATGGAATTACGTGACTCTGTATCTTAATTGTATGGTCCTTGTAGCTTATCTCAGCGTTTTGAATTTGGAAAAAAATCGTCTCATAATATACCATCGTGATTAGTGGAAATTTTGGATGAGTTAATGACATGTATTTTAGGCGATATCTCCAAATTGTCTAATTGTAAATGTAAGTCAGTGGATCCTATTGTGTTGATAGGAATGTTCGGGTTTATTCCCGTGATAGAAATAATTTCGTTTTTTCGGAGCCAAGTTTTTGACTGAATTAAAGAATCGTGTTTGACTAATGAAACTGTGGCACCCATATCGATTAGAAATGTTAGTGGTTTATGCGAATTTTCCGATCTGAAGGTAAGTGTACGTTGTGACGAATTTGAAGTTACATTGCTAACATAGTGTTGAATGCCTCTTGAATCTGTGTATCCGCTTGAAGGGCATTCGTTTCCAGTGGCACATTGGAGTTTAAATGATTCGAATTTGGTCTAACATAGACATCATCTGACCCGGGGATGCCTACGTCTCCCGGTCCAGGAGGATTTGTCTTGTAATATTCCAGCGGTAAGGCATGTGGGTAATCAGGAAACATGAATTTGCGTACAGAGCCTACCTGATTAACCCTTTGGTGGGTCGGACCGCTGCGTTGGAAATTTTGAAAATGTTGTTCCTTATACTGCCGTTTACGACATTCATTTATTAGATGTCCCTTATTTTTACAGTAATTGCAAAATTTACGGGGATCGTAACTACTTGTAACTTGTGGTTTGGAATTTAGAATAATCTTGTGTAGGAGCTCTGGGTTTTCGCATACAATTTTGTGTAGAATGATTATTCTGCTTGCAATATGAGCAAAATTGCGAAGTGTTTTTATGAGTTGGCTTTGTGTTACGTTAGAATTTTTTCTTCTTGTAAGGCTATTGAAAATGCCTCGTTTAATGTATTGATGTCCCTAGCTCTTAACATTTGAGAAATTTCGGGATGACAATGTAAAATGAAACGTCTAAGAGCAGTTCTTTGAATGGATCTCTTAAGACCATTAAGTTCAATGGGATTACTACAGTCGTTCATTTCTACAGTGATACATTCATTTTTTAAAGACTAACCGTTTATAAAAATCCGTAATATTCTCGTTAAAGTTTTGTTTGATTGTTTCAAGTTCTTTATGTAACTGATTCAAATATTTTACTCTACTGTAGTAGCTTTTTAGTTTTTTCTTTAATTTTCCCCAATTTCGAAGTTCCTCTAAATTAATTTCATTGACTACGTTACTCGAAAACTGTGATGCAATATACAAGAATAAATGAGGAATTTGGTTTGGTTGATTATTTCAACGGCGCTATTACAATTTTGGATAAATGTAGTGAGTTCTTTTCTATCCCCATTGAATGGCTTGATAAATTTAAAAAGTAATGAAAGTGGTAGTGATTCTGTTCTAGTCTCATGTCCCCCGTCATCGGTTAGTTCTGTTTCCGAACTACCAGATGGTTTTACGTCTTTTGCATCGTCCATATTGGACAATAATTTAGTTAGGTTAGGGTATAGGTTGGGAATTTTGGAAGATAACGAGACAATTAAGTAAATAGTCCTCTTGAAGCTCTTTAAATTTCACTCCTGCAATTACTTTTAAAGCAGGTTTCGATATTGGCATGTAGAAATATGAATCTAATGCAAGAAGCACTTTATTGAATTTTCTAACGACCAGAATGCGTCTATGATTAGTTTATAAACTGTTCTTTTAAATTTTCGTTTTAAAGGATGACTACGGTGTGAACAAGAATCAAATACTTTTACGCAATGTGCTGCATCTGTTATGTATTTAGAATATCTACTTTCTCTAGCATACTCGTAGCCTTCTATCGAAGACCGTTTACAAATTATTAAATTGGTTTGCAAGAACTCTAAAAATTGGGTAGATAAAACGTACTTCTTTTCCGTTATGTTTAGATACAAACACAAGAAGTTAAAATCAAAGCTCTGAAATATATCAGAGGGACGCTCATAAAGAAATATGAAATCAAATTTGGCACCTCCTTTTTCAAATTGTACAACCGGCTTTTGCAGCTTGTAACGTATTTTCTCCAACTCCCAAATGCTATGTGTAGTTCTTTTGCTAAATACAATATCATAATCGTTGCAACGTAATGGTTTTATACATCCAAAATTGAGGTCAAATTCACGGCAAAATAAGTTAAGCGCTTGACTTCCGACTAAATATCCGTTATTAAATTCTCAAATGCAAAGGGGTACGTATTTACATTTCACATTTGCATACGTTTCAAATTCTTGCAATAACAAATCGAAATTGTATGAAGTATAGTTGCGAAACATTTATGAAGTAATAAAATACAGTTTCATACCATATATGTACGTTTCTATTTTTAGATGGTGGAGTTGAGATGTCTTCGTTATATGATATTGAGCAGGTCTGGGATTGAACTGACAGCTAACAGATGTTAATTTAATTGTTTCACTTCTGGAACAAGATACGTCATTTAAGTATTTAACATGTAATTAATTTGAAAATTGTTTACATACCATTTATTCGTCGATGTGAAATTCGAAACTAGAAGCCGGTTGCGCTTTTCCAAATTCTACCTGTCCCATGTAGGTAAAGTAAACGTTTTTCTTTAATAATTCCAGGCACTCTTTATCGGTTAGAACTTGACAAATTCGCTTCGGTAAAAATATTGTGAAATCATCGCATTCGAGAAGAATGGTCCTTTGTCCACCCAATTTTGAGCAGTTAAACGGCTTTAGGTTTTCAATCCTATACTTCTGCCCTACGTTCAAGTCTTTGGCCTTTAAGTCGGCTTTTTAGTAATTTTTCCAGCTGAATTTAATTTTTTCAGTAAGTCCATTATCTAAATATGTATAAAACAACTTATAAAACAGTCAGGAAAAAATATGTTCTTATACTTACAAAGTAAAGAGTAGAACACTTTTACAACAGCACCACACGCCAAATACTATGCCGACTAGAAACGATACGTATTTATATGTATTTATATACGCCAATTTCGGAGGCGTAAGCTTAATAACATATAAAAAACAAGTCAACGACTTTTATGTAGTTCATAATAACACCAATTAAAATCGCAAATCAACGAGTTTTCTTATAGCACAATGATCGTTTTATGTCTTTTAGATTCGCAAATACTGTAATGTTTGTTTGCCTTTTTATACATCCGCGTTCCAAATTCAGACTTTTAACCCACACTAAATAACCTTAATATGTTTTGAAGTCTGCAAATAATGTCATCGTTGTTTTATACATCCGGATTCCAATTTCAGACTTACTGTATCAATGACAGCGCTAATAGTACAATCATTTTAATCCCTCCTACCGTCACCTTGATTCGCATTTCTTCCTTAAATGCACTTTCCACCTAATTGCACCTCTAACTTTTGCTTAAATGCACTTTCCTTAAATACACTTTCCACCTAATTACACCCCTCACCTTTCCTTAAATGCACTTTTCACCTATACCTGCACCCCTTACCTTGTCTTAAATGCACTTTTCACCTATACCTGCACCCCTTACCTTGTCTTAAATGCACTTTTTCACCTATACCTCCACTCCTTACCTTGCCTTAAATGCACTTTTTACCTATACCTGCACACCTGTACAACGTTTTGCACCTGTGTGCCAGAAGTATTATATGCACTTTTTTCACATATACCTGCACACCTGTACACCTGTACACCTATAAACCTTACACCTCTCACCTTTTTTTAAATGTACTTTTCACCTATACCTGCACACCTGTACACCTGTACACCTATAAACCTTACACCTCTCACCTTTCCTTAAATGTACTTTTCACCTATACCTGCACACCTGTACACCTGTACACCTATACACCTTAACCCTGTACACCTATACACCTTACACCTCTCACCTTTCCTTAAATGCACTTTTCACTTATACCTGCACACCTGTATAACCTTTTGCACCTGTGTGCCAGAACTATCATATGGTCTTTTCACCTTTACCTGCACACCTGTACACCTGTCCACCTGTACACCTTTTGCACCTGTGTGCCAGAACTCTCATTGATATACTACTCCTGTATGCAATTGCTGCACTAATTGAATAAGCTGCGGATGTTTAACACTGCGCAATGCCATATTCGTAGTGTAAACAAGTCGAGCTATTTGGAGTTCTAATAAATTGTTTTCTTGCGATGTAGTTTTCATAACAGATGCGTGTAATGAAGATGAAGCAGACAGCTTTTTTTGCCTTGGGGTATATTGTGTTTATGATATTTGACTGGCCCTATGTTGATTCCCTGCTACTATTTGTAAGCGTTCTTATACTACTTGTACTTGAATGTGACTTAGTATCTGTATCTGTAATAAATAATAAAAATCGTTGAGACTGAAGGTTTCAAAATCATAAAAAATATCTCGATAACGTTACATAATTAGAAAATTTTACACAGCAGTAAAACTTTAACGTGTTAATAATAGGTTTAAATTTCGATAGAATGTTTGCAATGATAAAAAAATAATTAACATAACACGCTTCGCTACACTCCTCGCTCTCGAGGGCGTGGCAAGGGTTAAGATGGTGGCTTATTGGCCACACGTTCCCGTCTAGCTCAGCGGATGAGTGGGTCGACCAATGATGGGAGAGGCTGGAGAAAGCGCTCGCCTATTGGCTGAGAGAAATAATGGATGAGTCGGAGTACCAGTTTTCTTTTATTTATATTATTCTGTCCGGGCGGGACACAGTACATATAGTAATAAACTAACAAATATTAAAAGAAACAAATAACAAATCCACACGTACTGACGCACCAATACAATGCTCAATCATACACACATTCAACAATCATTCATACGAAAACGAGTGAGGCTTAAATCTAAATATACACTGAAACGGTCTCTGGCTTGAAGCGACAGTTCTGGGGGGGGGGGGGACGGTACACTTGCCACTCGCGACGCGCGCGATTATTGTCCACGACACCGCACTGACTCCTGGTACACACGTGGGGGCGGGGAGAAGTCTGCGTAGTCCGTCCGGGCTACTGGGGGCGGCGATGACGTGAGTGACGTCGGCGTCGGTGTATGCGCCGAGGTTCTTGCACCAGGGGCAACGGCGAGCGAAGGCGTAGGCGGGCGTTCCTCCGGGGATCCCGTCCGTCGGTGGAGCGGGCGGTGGCGTCTCGGGGGCGGCGAGGTTCGAGCTACACTTCGCGCAGCGGACGGCGATGGTCGTCCTCCAACCTGAGCTCCTCCCACAAGTTCTCGAACTCAGCCTTCTACGTCGGGCTGAGGAAGAAGGCGACTCCTAGTAGCTGGGGGCGGCAGGTGACTCGGAGCTGGGCTTCGCGAAGCGGCGGGCGAGCTTCAGGGGTTACGGCGTCGTAGGCGGCGCGTCCGGTGGGGGTATCTCCCGGCTGTGGTATCCTGGGGCTGCTGGGGGACGGCGTCTCGGCGGGGGCGGCGACTTGGGCACCCGGGGAGTGGAGGCGCAGCCGAGCTTCGTGGAGGAGAGGATCCTGTGGGGAACTCGGTGGCGATGGGCCGAATAGGCGTTCCAGCAGTTCCTGACGGCTGTAAGTAAACTAATGAGGATGGGGGCGGGAGGCTAGCTCGTACCTGAGAGAATGACGACGCCGTAGGCGGCGTTCCGGCCAACGTCGTGTCTGGAATGATCGTCCAAGGCTTACTTTGACTGCATCCTGGCTGTACCAATTTTGTGGCGTGGGGGCAGGCGATGCAGCGGCGGCGGCGAGAAGCGTTATGCTCGGGTGCGGCAGGACCTGGTGCACGGCGACGTACAGGCCGGGGATTGGGCGGTGACGCAGGCGGCTTCTTCGGGCTCTGGCGGAGGCGGGTGCTGGATGCTCCTCCAGGCGTTGACGGCGAGGATGGCCGGCGTGGATAGCTGCAACCCGGACACCCTTTAGTGGTTACGAACAGAGCTCGAGTAATCACCAGGAGTCGCAAGGTTGACTTCTGTGAGCAGAGCTCGAACAGCAGGTTTTGTTGGGTAATTTTTGGCACTTTCTAGTGGCCGGAGGGCCTAAGCTAGGAGAGTGTTTGATCAAAGAGCAGAGCTTGATAATATGCCCATTTAGGCCAGGGAAGCTCTTTTTATAGGGGTCCGTACTCCCACTGCTTCCTTCCGGCTGTAGGTTTTTGTAGAGTGGGATAAATTTCGTTGCTTCTGGGGGCTGTTTGTTAATTTATTATTAATTTCGTGTTTTGCGCTCTTATTTTCGCCCGGATTTTTTTTAATGTAGCTCACTGGATTCCTGACGCGAAGGCGCTTTTTATGACACCCAACTCGACTACCTTACTCTTACTTCGCCGGTGTTTTTTTTTATCCGGTCGCGATATATGTATCTAATTAATTTTCGTGTTTTGTCGATGCGATCTGGGTCGCAGACGAATTCTCTGCGGGGCTCGCGTTTGAGATGCGTCTTAATCCTATTACCTGGCTTTAACGACCATGGCGGGCGAACTCCTTTGTTACGCTGTCTTTGTGGGAATTTTCCGACACGCGGCCGGATTTCGCGGAAGATCTACAAAATTATTTGCTTATAATTTTTCGTTTCTATCAGCTTCCTTATGAATAATTCTTGTCGGCGAGGGCCTGGTTTTTCTGATTTGATTTCATTGTGAAAAGGAGAGTTTTAAGCTGCCCTTGCTTTGTTAACCCGAACGACGCGTGTCCTGTTTATTTCTCGGGCTTTAAATTTTAATATTTCAAAGCTCGTGAAATTCCAGCTTCGTGTATTTCTTGTTTTTAAATTACCGCTCCTGGTGTTGGATCGTTAGCAGCAGATAATGTTTAAAAGCCTATTATCATTTATCTTAATTAGCCGCGTTATCAAGCGTCTTGGATATTCATTATTTTTGCCGATTTGCTGTCTTCTAGGAATTTTGGCCATAGCGCACATGCGGGCCCTTGGCCCCGGGTCGGTTTATGTTTATTACATGCCGGCCTCGGCGAGCTATTTATGACTTTGTTTTGAAAACTTTTGAACTGTCGGCGTTTGCTATGAATTCACGGGGTGGTCGTGATTTGTTTTGTTTAATTAAACTAAGCGTCGTTGGGACGCACCTTCTGCGCTAACATCTCTATGATGGTGGCTTATCCCCGCCCTCAGAGAGATTAGCGTAGGTGAATCGTATCAAACACTTCTTTCGTTCTTCCTGAATATTAAGGAAATCAAATAAATATTACTTACCCTTATCAACATCATCGTCACTACTGGTTCCAGTTCCAATTTTTCACTTTTTTAAATGCTTTTTCAATCTGCTTACTTGGGCTTCTAATTCATGTTAGGTTTTTTACACTTGGCTCTGTCTTTTCCTGCCTCCCTTATTTTTCAGTTTATCATAATACATCCACACAAAATCTCTTTTTTATTCCAGTCATTGTTGTGTATACATTCAACTCTCACTTGGAAATGAAAATTCCAATTTTGCATTTTATACGTCAGTGTTCGGGGAATCACGTAAACGTAAGTCACGATTTGGGGAATCCCATCGGGCGTGGATTCGGGGAATTACAGGCACTGTGTACGTAGAATAATACCAAACGGTAATTATGTACTCGGGTTAGACGAAAGTCTGTTTAAAAATTTATTTATTTAATTACCCTTTTGAGTACAGAGTTATAATAACTAACAGTTAATTTGAATGAAATCAAATACAATTGGTGAGCGTTAGTGCTAATGACAGCTTCCGATTATAACTATTTTATCAAGTTGTTTATATCCCTTTTATAAGTTTAATTATCAAAACCAGATATTATTGTTTACAGAAAATACCTCCGTGCGATAAACACATTAATAAACAGAATATTACAGTATCATAACTGATATTCCGGTATCGTAACTCCTTCCTTTTTAAGAATAAAGTTATATAACTGTTTTTTATAACATACAATACATATACTTATGCGTTGATGGCGCACTACTTCTTGAATAGGTACGCGCAGTCGCTCAATAGGCTTGAGCCTATGCTGGATGCCGTTCCATCTGATAGAACTGCTTGCAGATAGCTTAGCCCCAAATTCATTCCATGACCAAATATGGTCTGTAGAATGTAAGCGGCGTGTGCGACCCCAGTTAATCTAGAGGCTTCTACTCTCATAGTTGTCCGCTTAAGTATGCAGTAAGCGGGACGCATGTATATTGTTGGATACCCAGGAACTGACTAACCAACACGGGGGTTACAGGAACTTTCTGACACCAGGGCAGCTTTTAATGGGAGGTTCCGTACTCCTGGGGTTGTCTTCGTGGAAGTTGAGCAGAACCTTCGATCGGAAGGTTGTAGGCCGGCTATCCGTGCACATAACTAACACTTGACGTTAATTCACAACTGGATTAATGAATTGAGTCACTCACTAACGAGGACTGTAGGCTATCTACCCGAATTCAATAATACAAGTAGTTGAACTAATAATTTATTATGCAAGTAACAGTTGCACAATATATGTACAAACAATCTAAGTTCAGTCCTGATATCACCCTTATTACAGTATCCTGAAATCTTATTTAGAAGAAAGATCATTCCAAGTGAAGTTTGGAGAAGCTGTCTCGGGACTACATACTATTGAATCTGGAGTCCCCCAGGGAAGCGTCCTGGGGCCAGTTCTATACGTTTTGTACACGTCCGACATACCGACTAGCCCCAACACAACTACCGCAACTTATGCCGATGATACGGCAATTCTCGTTACCGATCACGATCCCCATACTGCCGCCCGAACCCTACAACAGGATCTAAATAATATCTGCAGTTGGTTCAAAAAGTGGCGCTTTAAAATAAACAACCAAAAGTCGGTGCAAATCACCTTCACTAAGCGAAGTGGTATCGTTCCTGAGGTTACCATAAACGATAATGCACTGCCGCAGACAGACTGCGTGAAGTACTTGGGCATGCACCTTGATAAAACCCTTACATGGAGAACTCATATCTGGTCTAAGAGAAAACACCTTAATTTTAAACTAAAGAATTATTACTGGCTACTAGGCCGTAACTCGAAGTTTTCGCTGTCTAATAAACTACTGATTTATAAAACTGTAATAAAACCAATTTGGAGCTATGGTATCCAGCTTTGGGGCACTGCGTCGAACTCCAACATTGAAATACTCGAACGTTTTCAATCGAAGATACTTCGTCTAATCAGTAACGCTCCCTTTTACATCCCTAATACAGAAATACGAGAAGACTTGAATGTGAAAACAGTTAAAGAAGAAATAGTGAAGTGCAGTGACAAATATCTTGAGCGATTGGAAATGCATCCCAATCCTCTTGCATTGACAATAGTGTCCAAGTGCCTAGACTGAAACGCTTCAAACCATTGGACCTTCCTCACCGATTCTAAAATTAGCTCTAGTACCTAATATTTACAAATAATTGTAAGTAAACTCATAATGGAGGAACGGCAATGGGCGTTTACTCCACATGTAAATTATCACTGTAATTGTCATTATCTTAAATCCGATTTGCTTATTGTTATTATCATAACAGATTGCAAATATAAGTATATGTAAAAAAAAGTCCTGATCCATTGACATAACGCGAGTACAAAATGAATACTGAATACTGACTGAAGCTTGTTCTCACACTCTATTTATACCCATTGGGGGTTGGTTTATCGTAATTGCCTCGTTTACGGGATTATTGATAGATTTATTATCATGCGGGCGTATTAATGGCTATGCAACGCCTCTGGGATGAGAAAAATTTAGAACTGAAGCAAGGTGCAGGGTTGTGAAATATTTAGATTGATCCAATTGGTCAAGGATTTCTTCAACGTTAGGCAATGGATATGCGTCTCCTACAGTGACTTCGTTTAACTTTCGATAATCTATAACAATTCGCCATTTCTTCTGCCCTGAGGCATCTAATTTTTTGTGGACAACCCATACAGGGGATGACCATGGCGACTGTGAAGGTTTTATTATATTTTGCTCTAACATTTGATCTATTTGCCTTTTAACTTCTCGTTCGTGAATTTTGGGATATCTATAAGTTTTTGTTGCAATAGGAACTTGAGAAGTGGTAGGAATTTCGTGTTGTATTGAAGTCGTAGATATTAATTGATCTCCAGGCAAATGAAAAATATTGTGAAAATCATTACAAATTTCGATTATACTTTGATTTTCATCTTGATTTAAGTGTTCACATCTAATATTTTCTTTAAGTAATTTTAAACGATCTTGAAGCTCGAATAATTAAAGAGAATTATCAGAAATGGTCGTTTGGTTGACCGTTTAAGATTTTGATTTTAATTTAAGTCCACAGGTTCTAACTGTACCTGTGGGCGATTAATTTTTATTTCTTGTTCATTTAAATTTAAAATAGCGCAATTAGCAATATAAGTAGTAATAAAAGGGCGGTTCTAGACCACTTTTTAGTTGGTCCAGAACCGCCGTCATGTTTAGGGGTGAGATAAATAATGTTAAGGGGGTAGTTTTTGTTTTTTTGAGTGTGTAGGTGTGTTATTTAAAGTTTTGTGTATATGTAAAAGGGCTTAAGCATTTTGAGTGTGTTTTGTATTTAAAAACTGTGTTTTGTTGCGTACGGAATGCTGTGAAAATAGGTGGTTAGATCTCGTTGAAAAGCTTGGATTTGTGAAAGTTATAAACGACTAGAGAATAAAATGTTTGTGAACTTTATTATAAATATAAATAATTGTTCTGACGTCACGTAGTTAGGGCTGTTGAGCATTCGAACGCGCCCAGAACAACGGTTAGAAGTTGCAAAGCTCTGACGTCACGATGTTTTGGGGGGGGGGGCGTTTTGTTTTGGCGTAATTTGATATGTATTTTGGTTCACTGGTAAGTTTTGTGTAGAAAGGTGGTTGGAGGTGCCATCTATGACAGGGTAGCGAAACTTGTAGGAATCAATTTTTTGGAGCGCCACTTTATGGTTAGTAGCATAACTGGTTTAAATCAAATTAGTTAGATAAAATGAGCAGAGTTTTTACAGTATACTTACAAAAGTAATTCAATGTATAATTTAAACTAGCCGAAAATCTAGAAATAGGAAAATTTAATTAGTTATGTATAAAAAGGGGTGAGTTTATATGACATACTTACAAAACATTAAATTTGGTGAGAAATTTGTGGTAGCTGGAAAAGAAATAAGTATTAAGAAGTAAATAATTTAAATTTTAAACTTACAGTTATGTATGTTACCGCTGAATGGTGATACACCTTATATTGAAAATTATTATATGATCCAACAAAAATTAGTTCGACATTTTGGGGCTCCTCTTCTGGTGGAGATATGCATATCGTACGTATTGGATTGTTCTAATATATATATATATACATATACGAGGGTCACTCTGTTTCCAGTGAGATATAAAAAAACCAATACAAATTTGACAATATTTATAAATGTTCGAAGTAGTCCCCCTTGACCTCAATACATTTATTCAATTTTTTTTCCACAAATCAAAAGCTTCTCGCCATTGATTTTTCGGAATACTGTCAAAATACTGATGAATTGCTGTATCAATCTCGTTTTCTGAAGAACATTTTCGGGTCCGAAGGTGTTTTGTTTTAAATTAAAGAAAAGCCAGAAGTCACACATCAGGTGAATGTTCAATCACACGAATATGTTTTTCCCTCAAATAATTAACCGTAGCGCGCGCCGAATGCGAGGATGCATTGTCCTGATGCAACAAAAGGCCTCTTACATCAAGTTCAGCAAAAACTTCAGGCAAACATTTATTGATGTACCAGTTTGCAGTAACTGTGCGCTGTTCTTCTAACTTAATGGCTTTGACTAAACCGGTGCTTCTGAAGAAGACGCCGTATTTACTTTTTTCATGGCGCGTTGTTTTTTTGGTGTTGTCGGTGTTGGATCATCTTCATGAATCCACACACGGGATTCCTGTCGAGTTGGAGTATCATAAAATCGTATGTACGTCTCATCACCTGTTACGATTTTGGAAATAATCCGATGACCGCCATTTTCCAACATGTTGAGAGTCTCCCTGCTGATTCTTACACGTTCTGACTTCTGGAACTCCGTTAACTGGTGTGGTACCAACGTTGAACAACTTTCTTCATCGGGAGTTTCTCATGTAAAAATTTTGAAATTGCTGCGGATCCAATCCGTAATGTCGTCTGTTTTCGGTTTTGGTTCACGTGATTCATCAGTTAAGGAATTCCGACCTCGTTTTAATTCAGCAAACCACCGATAAATGGTTGCTCTTGAAGGCTTTTCTTCACCAAATGCTAAAGTTAGGCGTTCCATGCACTGCTTTTCATCTAAACCGCACTTAAAGTCGTAGTAGATTAATGCACGAAAATTCTCTCTACTCAACTCCATCGCGTTTACGAAGTAAACAATTTTTTGTTTCTACACACTTGATTGTCATTTAATTACATTGCACGGCTGGGTCACTAGATAAACAGGCTTCCTGAAAATAAAATCGTTTTATCTAAGTATGCATACATTTTAGCGTATCTTACTGGAAGCAGAGTTGCCCTCGTATAAGATTGAATAATTTACTTATGTTGGAAGTATTATTGCTTACTGTAATATCTGCTCTAATAGCATTTAATATTGCCTTTACGTGCATCGCAAATTCTGTAACTATAAGCGGATTTAAAACTTGCTAACAGGTTTTTTACACAATGAAAAGCATGTACTTGCAGCTGCACCTGTAGCCATAATGTTACCTGTCAACAATATACACGATAGGTTAAACACCAACTAGATTGTTCTAGCTTAAAGCTACAATATATATAAGCGCCGCTTATCTTACGATAACGGCACGCACCGTTTAACTTTACGAATTCTAATAATCTGGTCAAAATTCAATTAAGCAATACGCGCACCAAATTGTAGTGAAAATAATCATTAGACAAAATAGTGAACGTACAACCTACGAATTAACGAATTAAAATATTAATTTGGCATGGCTCTTATCTGTTCAAAGACATTTAATATATTTACAACAAAAACTCCGTAAATAAGCAAAAATGTGAACTTACAACCTAGGAATTTTATTATGAAAGCCCTATGGTAATGTATCAGGGGTGATGAAATTAACAATTCTCTTATCATCGTAAGGACTAAGTGCTACCTTTTTTTGTTGTATTGTATATACCTCATGTTTTTCCGACCTAATTCAATTTTTATCTTGCAATAACTTTGTAAGAGCTTGTTTTTTATTGTCACCCGTAACTAGAACAGTTTCATCTTGAATAATATTTTTCAAGTATGGTACTAAATAGCAGTAAGGTAAGAAACTCTCGTTTGTAGTTTTCCAATCCAATCCATGTATATTGTCCCTTGTCCAGTCGAGGTGCCATTTTACTTGAGTTGTAAACCAATTGTAGATTGATGGAGATGGGGGCTGATTAATAAACGTGTGGAAGGTTGCTTCAGAGTCGATATCCAGAGTCGCCACTTCTTTGATAAACAGTTCGCTGTTTTGGAATTGAAAACCCTGAATATCGATGATGAACATTGTGCTTCTTTTTTCGATTGTCTTACTGTAAACAGAAAAGGAAATAATGATAAATCTTCTCTTAAATAAAAAGAATTTAATGAAGAATATTACCAGATTGGTTAGCTATGGGTTTGCATATTCTCGAAACTCTGTATTAGGGATAGGGCTATGTTTTTGTCCCATAACCTTTCTTTCCAGCTCGTCAAATTCACAAGGGATACATTTGTATCCCTCTAAATCTGTAGCCCCTTTACATTTTGGGCAAATAAATGTTACCTTTATAGGCATTTCTTCTTTCTATTTAAAAAATAAAAAAGAACTTACTGAACTACAATTCCTCGTTACAGTATAGGTCTGTAGTCGAATGAAGGTTAAACGATCACTCGCAGAAGCAAAAGAATTGTTTGCAATGTACACAATAAATGGTACTAAGAATTTCAATCTCCACAAGCTTCCTATTTATATGATTTGTGGGTGGGCTTGGAGTGGTGGGGTAGATTCGCCTTGTTGTCCCAGGCGCCATTATGAGTTTTTGGAATCTGTTTTTATCAGATACCTTTTCCCAAATTTCGTCATGTTTGGGTACTTTCTGTAAAACATAAAATATTAAAATTAAACTTATTCGTTTTATAATTTGAACTTACCTTATTTTTTCATAAGTAGTATTTGAAAAGATGAGAATGGAATTAATTGAAACAAGAGAGAGAGAGAGAGATTATTTTTTAATCAATTTTATTATGAAAGCTGTTACGGTATTAATTCATCAGATCGACATAAGTCGTATTGATTGTCCAAAATCGGGTACAAACTACAGGGTTCGCCGACTTTCCCTAGAAATCACAGATCTTAATGTGTCGGAGCAGATGACATCGCTCCAGTTACCTTCAGGCTAGCTTAATCGGTTGGGGGTGGGATTCGAATACTCAAAAGGGAAAACCGACGGAGTACTTGACGTAGTACTTACCCTATGGCTTGCGTAAAAGAATTGCCAAAGGACGCCGCTTGCTTTGAAACGGGTTGCTTGCGTGAATAAAGCAAGAACTTCACGAAGCTATGAGGAGGTCCCCCCAGGTCCACGGTTGTCCTCGCCTCGCTGTCCAAGCCTCTTCCGAGTCTTCAGAATCAACACCAAGAGTGGCCATAAACAAACGACTTACCTTAAGGCACACCCTTGCTAAATAGTGACCAAAAGAACACTAACACTAGCCCAGAGCTTGGGGCTTGCTTATCAAAAAAGGCGTACTTTCAGCTTTACATTGCAAATTACACTCGGCCTTTGCCACACTGGATTAAATGATGACCCAGAAGGGGTTCAGAACTCAACAAATAATCAAATTGACTTTAATGGGTTTATTATTTAAAGAATTAAAGCTTACACAAATCTTTCTTTGATAATAATCACCCGGAGGCGAATCCAAGCTTAGTAAAAAGAAAAGGCACACCCTACATGAATATAAAAGGGGTTCCCAAGCAAAGTTACCTTATTGTCTAAATATGTTGTTACACACTGGACAAAACGAAATAGATAACAGGGGTGAAGCCCCTGGTCAACAACAAACAAATCAACTCATTGGCTTAAGCTTAAGTGAACGTGCGCAATCTTTACGAACTCCCGGAAAACACACAACAAATATAGTCGCACCTTAATTAGGCACAAGAACACAATTGGTGTAATACATAGCTCCTACCTGATAGCTGTAAGCACGTCGTTAGTTTCTGCTATAAACTCGTCCTCGGGGAAGCTTGGCAGGGCGTTGCAGAGGTACAGAGAGGGCCGGAGCCGGGCCTGATGGTTGCTTAACGCTGAGCGGCGCCTAAAATGATGCGGGCCCCTCACTGGGAAGAACTGGAGCGATAGAGTTGGTTTATTCCAGGCTTCGGAATGACACAACGTAATCGGAATTTGCAAAGAATGCAACCAGGGCAATACAGCAATGACACGCGGTGGGCCTCCCGTCGATTTCGATAAACTCAGCGTCGGTAATTCAAAAATGCAGTACGCAAAAGGTTTTTCCCCCACAAAGGTATGGGAAACCGTTAATCACAAGCTTAAAGATGTCGTCTCTAATTGGATCTGTCTCTAATTGGATCTGCAAATGGTGCAACTATCTTCCCCTGTAAAACAACTTAAGGAGACGACTCGGCTATTTACCAACACTGAATTATTACGATAAACTCAATTGCCCACCGCGCGCGTACTTTTTAACACCCAACAAGGGTAAAACAGTCGTGCAATGGTCTAAGCTGAACTGCCTTAAAAAAAACCCAATCGCGCGGTGACTACTGAATTTGTTCACCCCGCGCTGCCGTGAAGTTATCCTTTTCTTGCAACCGTTAAAGAAAATCTTCCCTTTCAAGATTGCATTACTGCTCAAAGAATTGCGAAACAAAGCAGCTTACTGCGTATTGAAGAAAAGCGAAAGGGGCCTGGAACATTCCAAAGAATTTCTTGCAGTCGTAATGACTCCCACGGTGTCAAATTACAAGGCCAGTTACGAACTTCGGGTGTTGAAGTCAATAACAGGAAGTTTTCAAGGGCAGCATATGGGCTATCGCCAAAACAAATGTAATCCCAGAGCCTAATTTCTTTGTGCGTGAAACAAGGAAGGGTTGTTCAAAATTGATTAGATGCATACGGATTTGAAGAATTTGCAATTACAAAGGCGCCGAGCAGTCGGGAAACCTGACGCAATTAGTATACGAAACGGAAATGTTTATCAGGAAAAGAATCCCAATATCTATGTTTGTTTTCAGGTTCTGAGTTTAACTGTACTATAAATACCTCGGGTAGCCCCAAGATTATAAAACGAACAAAGCGGCTAGGGCGTGACATGAATTGTTTACAAGGAATTTTCACGCATCACGGAGCCCTAGCATAAGCCCAAGTAAATTCGAATTACGACGCCGCGTTAACAGGGCCGGGCTCGCGCCAGAGGCGGCTTTACGAATAGTAAATCGGCCAGCGCTTTTCAATAGAATTACTCAATAAAGAAATACCTTTATAAAGCCCCGTGGTAATGTATCAGGGGTGATGAAATTAACAATTCTCTTATCATCGTAAGGACTAAGTGCTACCTTTTTTTGTTGTATTGTATATACCTCATGTTTTTCCGACCTAATTAAATTTCTATCTTGCAATAACTTTGTAAGAGCTTGTTTTTTATTTTCACCCGTAACTAGAACAGTTTCATCTTGAATAATATTTTTCAAGTATGGTACTAAATAGCAGTAAGGTAAGAAACTCTCGTATGTAGTTTTCCAATCCAATCCATGTATATTGTCCCTTGTCCAGTCGAGGTGCCATTTTACTTGAGTTGTAAACCAATTGTAGATTGATGGAGATGGGGGCTGATTAATAAACGTGTGGAAGGTTGCTTCAGAGTCGATATCCAGAATCGCCACTTCTTTGATAAACAGTTCGCTGTTTTGGAATTGAAAACCCTGAATATCGACGATGAACATTGTGCTTCTTTTTTCGATTGTCTTACTGTAAACAGAAAAGGAAATAATGATAAATCGTCTTTTAAATAAAAATAATTTAATGAAGAATATTACCAGATTGGTTAGCTATGGGTTTGCATATTCTCGAAACTCTGTATTAGGAATAGGGCTATGTTTTTGTCCCATAACCTTTCTTTCCAGCTCGTCAAATTCACAAGGGATACATTTGTATCCCTCTAAATCTGTAGCCCCTTTACATTTTGGGCAAATAAATGTTACCTTTATAGGCATTTCTTCTTTCTATTTAAAAAATAAAAAAGAACTTACTGAACTACAATTCCTCGTTACAGTATAGGTCTGTAGTAGAATGAAGGTTAAACGATCACTCGCAGAAGCAAAAGAATTGTTTGCAATGTACACAATAAATGGTACTAAGAATTTCAATCTCCACAAGCTTCCTATTTATATGATTTGTGGGTGGGCTTGGAGTGGTGGGGTAGATTGTGTGTCATCTAATCCCTTATTTATTAGTTTTAATTTAAAGTTTTCAATATCAGTATCACTTTTCTTTACCCGCAATGTGTATAATTTAGAACGTATACCAATAAATTCAGTCATAATGTTTCCATTGTTTTCATCTTTCATTAGTCCTAAAATATTTTTATTTTCTAAGGGTATTCCAAATACATTATTTGGCGAATAATCCGAAGTGTCAAATTTAGATATATCCTCTTTTATAAGATCATAAATATTTTCAACAAAAAATTGATAAATGAGACTATCAGTATCTATGTAGAGTAATTTGGCCGTATTTCTGAATTTTTTCAAAATGTAATTATAATGAAAGTCGTACAAAAAAGTTTTAGAATTATCTAATACTGATAGCCCTACAAATATGGGCTTATTAAACTTTATATTTAATCTACTCATTTCTATGATTACCATATTTTTACTAAAGATTGTACAACTATGCAAATTTGCACACCCTGTTCTGCGGGAGTAGTATAACTACACGGTTACTGTGACACTGGATGGCATGTCCATCCGAAGCATGACGTAATCATCCCCTTAAGGGGTGAGTCAAGGTGACTGAAGAGTTTCTTGTCGGCGAAGAAGTACTTTTTGTGTCAACAATGCCCAGAAGGTTGTAGGGGAGTAAGATTTTTTTTTGTCAGCAATGACCAGAAGGTCTTAATGTTGTGGTTGTAGAAAAAGGTGTAGACAATGACCAGAAGAAGTTCTTGAATATTATAAATTAGCTAACGGTTAAAGCGTGTGTGTACTGTTGGTTGCCTAACCTAAGTGATTTATTTTAGATCGTAGTAGTAGTAGTGATTCATCTGAATTAGGCTAGCTGAGCCTCTACTTACGTTACCTAAATGTACTTTACCTATAGTGGTTTTGTAAAAACCAACTATTTTTATAAGGCTCGGTGGTGTAGGGGTAACACACCCTGATCTGCGGGATTCGGTACAATGTACCGCCGCCGGCTATGCAGGGAGACCTAGGTTCGAATCCTAGTCGAGCTACTTTTTATACATTCAAATACACATATATTTTAAAATATTTATTAAGTCCAATAATAATTAATTGCAACAACATCACCATCTATTAATCGCAAAAGAAATCGTATTATACGTAGTTAAATATTTCGACCCCACCACTGTTCGATTTCTTCGAGACCTCCGAATGGGGTTGGCGGTGTTGTGAAGACGGTGGCCTCGTAGAGCTGCTCGTTGCCAACCTCCGTCGTGTAATCGACGGTGACTACGGCGTGGAGTTGACGAGGTGGTATTGGTAGCGGTTTTGTTGTTATAAACTCCACAAATTCATTATAAAAATGTGGAGAATCACAAAAAACACTAGCAGCAGAAGCAGACATGTTGTTGTAATATCTTCTCTGTTTTAAAATAATCTTTATATACTAATATGTTCGATCATTCAAAATTGAAATCTGCAGTACACAATTTACGTAATGAGAATTTTTTTTTCCAAAATTTGCATAATTGCATCATCCGAAATGCATTTTCAAGTAAACAGACATCTGCATAATGTAAAACATTTCCGTCGCAAACAAGCAATTAAAAAAATAATAGGTCGAGAACTACGTCAATTATTAAAATAATTACACTAGCCAACAGCAACTATGCAAAAACACATAAAGTTGCATCATGCAATCACGCGTTTTTAGTAATCACTAACGGAATAATTTTAAACAAAGATATCTTTATCAAGCAATTACAGTAGTTATCTCAAGGGTATAACTTTGAAAGAACTAAAGGACAACTAACACATATGGCGTTGCAACTTTAATAAGTTGAATTAAAAAGAACTCATAAAGTGTAGAAATATTTATTTCAAGTACTAACATTTGTACAAAATTTTATCAGTTTTATCTACACAGTTCAGGGTATCATACAAATTAATGCTATTGTTATTTGTTTTAGTTATACAAATTAACAAATTATAGAATTTTTATTACATTGGTCAAGGGACTATATTTAACTAAACGGTCGTGTAAAATAAGACAATATACAGATGTGTTTGCTGGTACATTAACATTTGTATCAAACTCTAATCTTATATCCACAGCACCATTTTTAATTGTTTCGTTTTGTCTACTACAGTCAATTACCACTAGCGGAGCTTTATCTTTAAAGTCCATAGGTGTGAAGCATGGTTCACGTTGATATTTATAATAATATGATGATTGCAATTGCGCAAACATTTCATATAGAATTGCCCATTTTTTCTGATTAAAGTTAACATTTAAATTATCGTAGGGATACATTTCTGAATTTAAGTATAATTTCATGTTTGTTAAATTACAGGGATCAGTGACGTGAATTCTTTGTTTTATCATTTTTTCTACCTGTTTGAAAACCAACGATAACAAATCGTGGTTTTTCAAGTTGATTAGTTGTTTTGACTCCCCATGTGTGTTTCATTGTTTGCTGTAACAGAGGAAATTCTTGGAGTTCCCAACTTCTGAATGCAATATCCAGGTCCACATCTTTTTCAATATATTTATAGAGTCGTAGTTTTTCAACATCTGCTGTTGCTATATGAGGAACTTTCCACACCACTTTATCTAAGATTACCTTTGGTTGTTTTTCTGCAGGATTAGTCGATTGAATAGCGTTTAAATCTGAATTACTACGAATAAGTACGAGTTCTTGTCTTATATTCATAATAACTTTTCTAAAGTCTTCAGCGAAACCAAGTAGCATTTTAAGCGGTATACAAACATTAAAATTACCATCTTCATCAATTAGTGAAGGGTTTGCTTGAGGAGACCATCCTGAATTTAGTAATCGTTTCCTTTCATTATCCGTGTATGAAATGTAACCTTTCATTGTTGAAGCTATTCCCGGATTTCTTACACGATCAATAACACTTCCTCCAATTTCATATCGAATTTCATCAAACAAAAATGTAATACCATTATTAACAAAACTCAATGTTCTACTAGCTTTGTTATCTCCATCAACCAATTTACCTTCGATGTAAAGATAACTCTGTGAAGGTAGAGTTATAAGATTTTGAGTTTGTATTGGTATTCTAATTTCATCGTTGTTATTAAAGGTTGTGGCTGCATACGGCTGATGAGTATGATATTCAGAATTAACAATAGAATTGTCTACAAGAACACGTTCTCCAATATTTAAAACGTTGAAACTCATTTTTGTTTATTTACGAATAAGAACTGATAAAAATCTTTATTTTCTCGAATGGGTTTGCACTAACTCAAATCCCAATGACTGTAGGAACAGTTTATTCTCCGGTGTTATCTTCTTCAAGTTTATATGTCTACTGTTTGGTTTATCAATGTTTGCAGTTTTTATATCTTTGATCACTATAGGTGTTGTTGGATTTAAGAGAGAGGAGTTGACATTGTATAGGAACACCGTATTAGTGTTGTTTCAAATGCACTCGAACCGTCACCAATTTTTTCTTAAAATGAACCAAATTACCGTGTTGATCAACAATTTTAATAATTATTTCATCAATATGACGTGTGCTAATTGGTAGATAGATGACGTTTTTTGGAACCTCAACGATTTTATACCCTGGCGGTACAGTGGGGTAGAACATGTGTAACATATGCACAGCTTTATCGTTGTATGATTTTGTAACTAAATTACATTCAATACATATTGCGTTAACTTTCTGTATGTCTATCGGGAAATCTGATGTATATCTTGTATTTTTGGGAATGAAACGTTTACCGAAACCTAGTAAGCTACCAATGTTATCAGGTTTTGTAAAATCTATAACTTTGTTGCACTTTATTTCATTTTAAGGTATTTAGGTTTGCCGATATAGATAAAAATGTTTTATCTTCAATTTCTTTTTCATGATGATTTATGTTTTTTTAAATAATCTTCTATATTTTGAATTTCATTGGAAGCTTCAGGAATTTCGATTACTTCTTTTCCATAATAAAACTTGTTGTTTGAATCATCCACATTTGCTATTGAATTTGAACTAACAAAATCGATGAGTCCTAAAACATGTTCCTTTTTGTCATTTAGCACTATCGGAGGATAAATTCTTGTTGAAATAATTGAACTACGTGCATAAACTGTAAATGTATATGACATGTTTACTCAATAAATGTTATAAAGAGACTAAAACATACGTTATAAAGATAGGTAACTTATTTATTGTGTAAAAACGATATACATAAATGTCCACAATTATAACTATTATATGATTGATACACGTCATGATTATATGAAATACTGCATTGACCGTTTGAATTTAGGTATTTAATTACTTCCAACGGTGGTCCTAGGTTACCATAACTATCAAAGTAAACTGCCGAATTTCCACATTTTTTATAAGCAGTCCAATGCGTACCTTCTCCATCTTCATCATCCAAATTTATTATACCAGTCTCATTTTTTTTAACAGGTAAATTATTTCTCATAAACACTCCTCTAAAGTGTGGACTTTTTAACTTTTTCACAAGTGCTGATATATCGACATTTATAGCTTTAGCAATACCTGCAGCACCTCCACCTATCGCTCCTAACGCACTTAAGCCAGCAAATAATGGTAGTAGAGGAAGAAAACCTCCAACTTTTTTTGGAATTCTTGGAATCGGTATGACACGAGGAGGCCTTATCCTTATTTGCTTTTTTATCTGTACAGCTTTTTTTGCAGCCAATGAAAGTGCATCAGCTGTTGTTTGAGGTTTCTTCTGAATAAGGTATTTTTAAATTTGTTTGATAACTTTGATAAATTGAGGCAGCAGATATCCTTCCAAATCAATCACCAACATTTTCTACAGAGTTGTTACAATACCCGAATGAGGTTCGTATTTAGCAATAGTGTCGTAACACTACGTAAGCTAAGGTGCCGACAGGGAAAGCTGCGCGCGCCTCTACCTCTATGGATATACTGACCGTTCCTGCTTGAACGGCTTCGTCCTGCGCAGTCATGTCAACAACAAAGAGGGGATTCTGTAGATATTCCGTATAGCTAAGTAGCGGATGGGTATGTGCGGTAACATAATAGGAATTTTGAAAGTCGCAGTATGATTTGTAAACTTCGATGAAGTTTCCATTTGCATAATTCAAATTTAATCTTCTGTTCGGATAGGGACGACCGTTAAGATATATTGTAATATTGCTGATATTGATGTGGTCAAAGATGCTCGCATCTATCGGTTCTATTGTCTCTAAGTGTTTGAAAACCGACAATACAATGATGCGGTCGTTCGAACGCCTTTATCGATCCTAAATCAAAAACATCTTGAGCACCAATTCTAAGTCTCGGTATCAACGTGGTATTTCATCTCTCTCAACAACAACAACGGAGGAGGAGGAAAAGAGTCTCTCTCTTTTCCTCCTCCTCCGTTGTTGTTGAATTTGGTACAACCCATTCGAGATTTGTAAGAGTTATGGTAGCATCAGTTTCACGTTTCTAGCAATTCTTGTTGGACATAGAACGGATAAGAATAAGTTGAAGCTTTAACCAGATCAGCGTTTTCACATAATCTTCCGCGAAACCGAACCAAAACGATTAGGGAACGTTAACGGAAAATGTTTTATTGGCAACGTTAACAGTAGGTAGTAATTCAACGGTATTAGAAATCGGTTTTATCCAACCGGCAGTTCCCAAAGCTCGACTGTAATCCGCGTTGTACGAAACCATATTTTTCATTGTCGAAGTTTGGCCGGTCTTGCGTACACATTCTATAACGACATCGTTCAAGGTCAATTTAATCTCTTCGAATAGAAACGAAACAAAATTATTGGTTAGAGTACAGGTTTTCTCATTGTCAGCTGAAACTCGTATCAGGGCGGCAAGCTCCATCACCGACTTGGATCCACTCATCAAATATTTTGTGAGAGAGACCATTGATACAGAGTCTCTAAGGGTAGGCACTCTAGTCATTGCTCCCAATGCACCTGTTGCTGCAGGGTCTGAGAGCCGCTGTGCGAGTGACGTGAACATTCTTCTCTGCGGGTGAGGGCAATGTTGAGACAGAACAGCATCTGACGGGTATGGTGTCACTGTACCAACAAGAGTAGTCTGTTCCGACCACTTTCTGCTTGGTGGTCGGTTCCCTCGATATTTAGAAAACTGTTACAGATCGAATTTATACCGTCACGTTGTTCTATCGATATTCTTCTCTCGTCGGTAGGTTTGTAAGTTTCTAGTCAGGTGGTTTGTGAACAATCCATTTTTCTTCGATGATATCGTTGTCAATAACTATATCTTCAAAAACGTTTAACTTTGACGCCATTTTTTATTAACAATAAGTCCTAGAGATTTTAAAAATCGCAAGTCTTCAGCTTTTAACGGACGGAGAGGCGCACGTGTTCCTAATATTTTTCAATTCCAATCTAACGGTAATCGGTTCTTCGCCAAAATTTATTAGTTGTCCTTGTTGATCCGTCAACTTCAATGTAATGTTATCTATTCGATCGACGATGACTGGCAAGTAAATAACGTTAGTAGGAGTTTCCTTCACTTGTTCACCAGGTTCTACGTCTAACGCAAATTCGTGAAGAGTGCGCAGAATCGCCGTTTAAATACGCGCCACCAGTTAGATTACACTCGACACGTATATTTGTAGCGGGTGCAATTTGAACAGGTAAATCTGATTCGTTACGTAATATAGGACTCAGTATTTGTTTTGAGAATCCGAGCATATATCCTATCTAGTCTGTAGGTTGAAAATCAATGTAGTATTTGCTTTTAATCTCGCATTTTAATGTGTTCGAATTGGGCTTAAGAGAGAACAGAATCGTATTTTCTTTGCTCCCAGTATTTTCGATTAAGGTTCTGTTTATGTAGTCGTTTAAGGCCACGATTTCGTATGCACCGGACGGTATAGTTATTACATGATCATTATTTCTAGCTTGGAGGTTCTCTCTCAAATAAATTTTATTGTTACCTTCGAAGATGTTTTGTACCGCGTTAAAAGTGTATAATCCCAGTAATTCTACTTTATACGAGTATATCGGATCTAGTAGAATCGTGGGATAATAATTACTGCTGAGGTAATTACCCTTACCAGTCTGGGTGAACGTTTCGAACATGATTGAAAGAAATATTAAAACGTTCGACATATATATTAAGCAAGAATCTAATACAGAGGTGTCCACAATTATACGAATTATAACGTTGATATCTATCGTAATTATACATAATTTTAGTATCGGGTCCAAAATAATTGATTAGTTCTTTAGGCGGTTTAAGATTTCCAAAACCGTATTTCATCGTAGGTCCACGTTTTCTGTACGTAACCCAATGCGTGCCCTCTAAATCGCTTCCATCGAGTTTATAATTGCGCTCTCGTTTTTCCAATGCCGTATCCCTCCATTTAGTTCGTCACGCACAAACACTCCACGAGACAACGCAAACGTGCTACTTCTATTTAAACAAGACGATTTAAATTTAAATGACGACATTGCGCAAATCCGTTTGCGTTGTCTCTCAATAGATGTTTAGGTATTCTAGCGTAAGACTGACAGCTGTAAAAACTATCGACGTCATGATGTCTTCCCATACTACAATAATATCTCATAGGCCATTGATTATCGCATGCCACATCGTCAAACAGAAACACAGAATTCCGTTTTGTCTCGCTCGGTTTTATGACTTCTTCTTTTTTCTCTAAACGTGTAATATCCCAATCCTTTTACCATTTTCATTATTTTACTGAGAGGCATGTATTCCATTGATGGAGCGACTTGCTGTAAACGTAGATGTTTTCGAATTTAATTCCTTCTGGACTAACGATCAACGATAGGACAGCATTCGTCTTTCCGGCGTTACTTGCTCCGCATACGATGCAACGAACAGTATCGGGAAATAAGGGCCCGTTTTATATACACGGTTTTTTGAGCGCACGTTGGTGACACATCGTGTCGAAGTTGTAAACTGACAACCTTCTATTATGCTTCACGATTTTCATTTTGTTTGTTGCTAAGGTGAATCAAAAACTATAAATATCGATTACAGTTAGCCGGTTGCTTTAAAAATGGTTAAATTCTCTCACGGTGCGGGTGTTATAAACTCCCTTATAAACAAACTACCGTTCGAACTCCATATACCTAGAGGTTATCAGTGGTGCGGTCCGGGCACCAAAATCGCTACAAGGTTAAGTCGATGAGACCCGAGAATCAACAAGCTTGACGCTTCGTGTAAGGAGCACGATTTACCGTCACGACACAAAGCCGACGCCGTACACGAAAAAGTGTGGCAACACGTGAAATCAAAAGACGCCAGTTTCGGAGAGAAAGCAGCCGCTCTGATGGTCACCAACGTGATGAAAGCGAAACAAAAAATGGGTATGGGAACTAAAAGACTGAAAGCGTTCGGCAGTATAATTAAAGAATCAAAAAAGGCAATTAAGAAACTCAGAAAACCAATAACGCTAAATGCGGCCGCCAAGAGCTCCATTTTGATTGCAAAGAGAGCCATCAAAGAAGCCGACGGGGAAGAATCGATACGACGCCCACGTGTTATAGTAATACCCACAAAGACCGGAGGGATTATACCTTTTCTACCGGCCATATTTGTAGGTTTGAACGCACTCGGTGCTTTGACCGGGGGCACCGCTGGCGTCGTAAAAACTATTCAAGAAGTTAACGCGGCAAAGGACAAACTAAAATAATTGCAGCGTCACAACAAACATATGGAAGAAATTCAACTAAAACGCGGCAATTGATTATATTTACGACGCATAAATAAAGGAATGGGACTCTACCTTACCAAGAAACCAAAAAACTCCTAAAGTTACCTGGGCGTGCTCTAACGAACCGGGATCTATATTCCATCGCTGCCAAAGTTCTCATTCCATATTTTCGTGGAGTGTTTGTGCGTGACGAACTAAATGGAGGGATACGGCATTGGAAAAACGAGAGCGCAATTATAAACTCGATGGAAGCGATTTAGAGGGCACGCATTGGGTTACGTACAGAAAACGTGGACCTACGATGAAATACGGTTTTGGAAATCTTAAACCGCCTAAAGAACTAATCAATTATTTTGGACCCGATACTAAAATTATGTATAATTACGATAGATATCAACGTTATAATTCGTATAATTGTGGACACCTCTGTATTAGATTCTTGCTTAATATATATGTCGAACGTTTTAAGATTTCTTTCAATCATGTTCGAAACGTTCACCCTGACTGGTAAGGGTAATTACCTCAGCAGTAATTATTATCCCACGATTCTACTAGATCCGATATACTCGTATAAAGTAGAATTACTGGGATTATACACTTTTAACGCGGTACAAAACATCTTCGAAGGTAACAATAAAATTTATTTGAGAGAGAACCTCCAAGCTAGAAATAATGATCATGTAATAAATATCTCCCCGCATTAATATCGCTGTCCTTATTAATAATTAAGAATCCGAAAGGTGTCTTCCAACATTCCGCACACATTTATCTAAATTTTGCAAATGTCATGTCCGTTCCAACGTGATCCTTTGCGACATTTGCAAAATTTAGAGAAATGTGTGCGGAATGTTGGAAGACACCTTTCGGATTCTTAATTATTAATAAGGACAGCGATATTAATGCGGGGAGATACAGAAAAAGCTTTGATAGTTTCATATCTTTATAGAAGGTGTATTTCGCTTCTTCACTTCATTATTTGTTGTGCATCGGCATGAAAAGCAGCATGATGACTTCTAAAGATGAATAGATAAAAAAAGATTTATTACCGATTAGTAACGATATAAGAAAAAATTATCGAACTCTAAAGCTGGGTACCCAACAACAAGAATCCGAGTACAAAACAAAACATAAACAACTACTAGAACCGATAATTATTGACATTACAAAGACAATAAAGTCGCGCAAGAAAAAATCTATCGTTCCTTCAACGATAACTGGTGCCAAAGAAGAATAGAAAGAAGAAGAAGAAGAGGAAGAAGAGACTAAAGAAGAGCAAAGACCGGATACTTTAGCGACAGTGAGAAGTTTCTTTAAAAAAATGAACAAAACATCTGGGTTGTCTCCAAGTTCCTCAAAATCTGCACCAAGTCCCAACGAAGGTGATGTAGTGAGCGAATTGTTGAAACCGAGTAGTCAATTTTTCTTCGAACAATATCACCCTTTACCAAAAAAATATGTCAATCTTCTGTTACGTAACCAAAGAGATCTAGATAAATCAACGTTTGGAGTAAAATATGACGTCTCTGCGGGTAAATGGTATTTTGGAGATTGTTCTATAGACATACTTAACATGCAGCGTCATTTCAAAGTAAAAGGACGTAGATATGATGATCCAAATGGGTTGTATCAACTGCTGACGTTAAAAAGACCTACCGATTATACTGATGAAGACGTTCAAAACTACATAAGCATTATACTAGCTACGAATGCGCATAAAAAAGATAGTGATCTCGGGGGATCGCGTGTGGGTCATGGTGGTTATAAGTATGTTAACATTATAAAACCTTATTTAACTCGAAGAGGATATGGTTATGATTATAGTGGGGGAACCGATATATTAAAAGAAGCTAACGACAATCGTGTAGAGCATATACATTGGGATGATCCGTCCGAGCTAATAAGCACACTAAGATTATTATACGCGTCACAAGGTGCCGGGCACTCAAACCATCACAACGAAATTGTGAGTATTATAGAAGAATTAGTAGAAGCGGGAATAGTAAAATATCAAAGGAAAAAATGCCAATAGACAAATTTGGACGTTATGTTGGGACAACGAGGGATAAACGGCGTAGCGTCTATTCATACGATTTACCCGAGAGTGTTGCTACAAAACAATACGTTTATAACAGACTTGTAAGATTTCAAAAGGAAGAAGAAACAGCAATTAAGGAAGTGAACGAATTTTATACGGGTCGAATAGATCCGCTATTAGTAAAAATGAACACCATTCATCAATCTCTAACACCATTGGTGGAAGGATACAAACAAGGTCATTTTATTTGGAATGAAGACGTACAAGGGAAACTTAAAGAAGCACGTCTGCAGTACGAACGTACTCTTCAAGATACCATCATCAGTCTCATAAACGAAGCTGAAACAAGATTAAAATATCAACTTATAAAAGATGTTACATTTTATACGAATCAAATAGATTCTAGTCAAAGAAGTATAAATGAGGCACTACTCGCACCTTTAGTAGAAAGTTATAAACGGGGTAAACTATTTCATTACGAAGACATGGACTTAAAACTTAAAGAATCACGTCTTATACATGAACAAAAACTTTCTGAAACCTCGACTATCATTATAGAGAGCGCCAAATCACAAATATAAACCAAACTTAACGAAATTGACGAAATATTCTCGAGAAAAGTCGAAAAAGCTCAACAAGACTGTGAGTACACTTTAAAATTGTTGACATCGTCTCTTATTAAAAATACGACTTCTAAAATCGCTCAAATAGAAAAAAGACTAGGAATACGAGATGACTAAGAAGGAAGATATAATTAATGAACTATATCGACCAGCAAGAAAAAAATTTCCTCGTCTTCGAACCGACATCAGAGCTTTCAATGAAACCTATCAAATCGATCTTTTCGAGTTAATTCCTTACGCTCGTTTCAATAAGGGTTATAAATATGTTTTAACCGTTATTGACACGTATTCCAAGTATTTGTGGGCAAGAGCTTTAAAATCGAAAACTGGTGAAGAGGTTAGTCGTGCTATGGAATCGGTTTTAAAATGAATAGAAGAGGAGCTCCCATACACATTCAATCCGATCAAGGGAAGCACCTTTACAATACACAATTTCAAATATTAATGAAAAAAAAATGACATAAATCATTACTCAACTTATTCATCTTTAAAAGCAACAATGGTAGAGCGTGTTATTCGTACTATTAAAACGTGGATATTTAAACAGTTTGAGATGCAAGGGTCCCATAAATGGTATGGAAATGTACTCGACGATATCATAAATAAATATAACAATCATCTACATAGGACAATATAAATGAGACCCATAGATGTTAACCGGAATACGAAATTAAGTGTTTTTAGAAACAGAGTAGTCAAGTATGGTTCGAAAAGAAAAGGATAAATTCCAAGAAGGTAACGTTGTCAGAATTTCAAAGCACAAGGCTATGTTCACAAAGGGCTATTTGCCCAATTGGACTACCGAGCTCTTTAAAATAAGAAAAGTTTATTCAGGTGACCCCACAACATATCTACTTGAAGACTTGACTGGACGCAACATAAAGGGTCGCTTCTATAAACATGAGCTGCAGAAAACTAAACATGAAGACACGTATTTAGTTGAAAAAATTATTCGTCGTAAAAATGGGAAACTAAATGTAAAATGGTTGGGATTCGATAATTCGTATAATTCATGGATTACTAATACAGACCTTATATAATTATACTTCTCTTTATTGCTTATTATTTATAATTTTGTATCTGTTCAATGTAACATTTAAGTCAAATTACTTATTACATTTTTTTAATAAAATATTCAATAATATTATAATTGATTAATACTATAATGTCCCCAAGCCAATATACCAACGTTGTCAGGAAGAATAAAGCGTTTATTATCATGTGCATCCAAGGCTGTCTTTTTAAATATATAAGAAAAAAACTTTGTGTTTTTGAGAACGAATCGACCTGCTAATAACATAACTTGTGCGATTTTTAAAAAGAGAATCGTAGTAATCTTGAAACGTAATGTGTTTTACTGTCACAGTTTTGTTTATACCTTGACATTTCTTAATAAAATCTCATTTTTCTCATAGCATATATATTCGGCCACAAACTAATAAATTCAGCATTTGTTCGCCATTCAATTCGTCCTTAAATTTTTCTAGTGACTTTTTGTTTACTCGCTGAATTTTATACGGATTATCTAGTTTATAATCTGAAGTATCCAAAATACCATCTTTTCATTTTAACGCTTCCTCTCTAATTTTATTGTCAATGTTTCCCTTTCCAATGTCTTGAAAACTATAGATAAAACTATCAGTGTCGCCATAGAGTAACGTGGCTTGACATATTTTTGAGACAACGCTCTTAATAAAATCGTACTGAAAAGAATACATGATCAATTTTGACAAATCCAAAATTATCTGTCCCAAGTATACGGGTCTATTATATGTCAATCTGTCGCTTGTTCAGTTCCACTAGCACTAGATCTTCTTTGAAAATAGTGCAAGACCTGAAATTTGGAAGATCTATTAATTTTCCTGCAGATTTCCAGGAAGTCTTCAACTTCATACTTCTATGATTTCTAATATTTTCCATAGTTTTACCGAAGAACTTCTCGGATGTATGGTATTAACGTCATGACGTAACTTCAAGTCACACCGATCAACGAGCTGTTTTTCGAGACTGGGCACGGTAAATCGAATGAACGTACCCCTCTGGTATTGGTCGTTCCTCGTCTCATGCCACGCGTTCGGAACCGCAATATAATCGTTAAATGAATAACAACTATATGCTCTCAGCCCCGCCAACGCTTCCTTCCTTACTCTATATACTCCTAGAGCACTAGTCATAAGGGTACGCTGGTCCGCCTTCATCACTGTCTCCAATCTTATGTTTTTCTCAACATATTGTACGTCTGGTCTTGGATCTCCGAACCCAAGCCGTGGTGCGTCCACTACACAGTATGGTAGCTGTGCGGTCGTACCATAGCTGGTTCCCAGCTCAAGCGGCTTAATTTGATATTTGTCGCTTATTACACTTAGTGTGGCGCTGATGTCCCTCATCAAAGCCTCCAGAATAGCGTAGGCTCTATCCAATTCGTTAACCGTCTGTACGGTCACGTGTGCGTCGTGGAGAAAGTTCTCTTGCTTTGTGGTCAGCATCTGTGAGCTGCCGTAACAGGTTTACCGTCGGGAAGCCGGCGTCTTGCTCAACAGGCGCTAAATCGTCGGGTAGTTGCCATTCCCCTTCAGGCTGTGCACCAGCCGTGACATTCAGGTCAGCAACAATACGCGTTTCAACAACCTTTAGTGACACGAAAGATTCGTAAGTAGAGTGCGCCAACGCACTCACTCGGCCAAAGTGCCGGTTGCCCGTGATTATATCATTAGGCAGCCTCCACTTGATGAATCCCATGTCAGGTTGGAATACGTCCCCAACATTCCTTAAGTACCTAAGCAACACATCGGGTATGCTCAGACTCAAGTCTCTCACTTTGGATAAGAACGCTGTTCCCTCGTCGTCTGACTCACCCCTTTTCTCTAAGATAGTCACGACCCTGGCCATGGTAAGCACTGACATATAATAGTTGAAGCCACTCAGGCTCACCACCTCTGTGAAGAAGGGTGCGCATGCGGCAATCTCCCCATATACAGTTCTAACCAAGCCGGGTAGACCATCGAATGTCGTATAGATGGTAAACTCAGGGACGCAGGGTTGTGCGTCAAATCCTTGCACCTTCGCAAAGCCGTCGAGAGCTGCAGGGTCCTCGTCCAGGCTATACCCAAATGCTTTCGACCCCTTAAGGTTCGTCGTCACCGGTACCGCCGGTTTGGGTCCCTGAGGCTTGCGTCTTGCGTCAGGCTCGTCTGCAACGTCCTTTGTCTCCTCTTGTTTTCGTCGGAGGGCAGGCGCGACATATGTCCCGAAACGTTGTGTGATTGACACCCTAGACAGTGGAAAAAGTCCGAAAAACATATCATATTTTTCTTTGTCGAACAGAGTTAACATCAACTTGGTATTACCCTTCGTATTGTTTGGTTGATCACGATGTTCAGCACAAAATGGAAATTCCACATGTTCATCATGTATTTCGGGTGGATATTTTAAGTCAACTTCTAAGAGAAGAGAGTGCGAAGAAGTTTCTTCATCATCATTCTCGAGTGTATTGAGATCTAATAGATTCAAACAAAAACGATCGCTATAATTTGATGATATTGCCTGTTGCAGCAGCTTTTCGTTCGTCCAATGAATGTTTTGTATTTTTTGTTGCAACTTTTCAACTACATCATTTTGTAACCAACAAAATCCAGCTGTCGGAAGCGGCCCTGACATGCTGGTTCCATATAAATTATTACAATCAACATACAACAGATGGCGCTGCTGTTCCGTATTATCAAAATCTTTCATTTGCTCGTTGTTAGCCTTCATGTATCTATGTGAAGACTGCGTAATTCCTCCGCGAATAGCTTTCTCAATAAATAAAACCATATTGACGTCTGTCATCAATTCTAATTTAACACCTGTCTTCCTAAAAGCTGATTTCCATGATAGAACTGGCCCGTGTAAAAATATACTGGATCAAGTTGATATACATCCATACACAAATTTCTGAACTGTTCGAAACAGTCCGATAAAATTGATACGTGACACTTTAAGTAGATATCTGAATACTCGCCCAAAGTTTTAACAGCAAAAGTCTGCTACACTTTCTTTGCATGCAAATAATCTTCGTCGGAAATGACGTCTTCTTTAAGCAGATTATAAAATTTATCCTTAGGCGGAAGTTGAGGTTCATCTAATTTATTATATGAAGTGACATAATCCTAACAAAAACCGATTTCCTTACCATCAAATCAAATTGTTCTTGATTAGGGAATCAAATCTTTGTGTAATGAAACATATCTTTTTTTAAATTATTTGCCAAGGTTTCCAACTTAAGGAGGTAAAAATCTAAAAGAATCAATAAATCTCCATTTATAGTCATAGTACGTCTTCGTTACGGAAATATAGTTTTATTTTGTTATCGGTAGAACGTTAATAGGTTGAGTGTCAAAATTCAGTTCTGTTATTATGAAATGCATGCCATAACCAGATAGATTGTGCATGATTATGGGAATATATTTTCCAGTTTTATAATTTAAATTACAGCTTTGGCACAGTGCATACCTATATTTTCCATTTAAATGATCATGGTCGGCAGTCTTGATGATGTCGTCTTGAAATGGTTGTACACAAAACTTACAGTGCATGGAATTATCGTAATCGGATTGCTCTTCGGGTGTAAGAGGTAGAATGGGAAGATTAACTTGCATCTTTTCACAAATTATTTTCGTTTCAATTTTCAGACGATCTATAAACCACTTGGCCGGATTTCTTCTTCGATATGAATTAAAATGTGATAAAGACTTGTTATATCTTCGTTGTCAAAATTGATGACCGGAGCTGTTAAACATTCAAAATCAGCATATATCACAAAGCCGTGTCGTAAACCAAACCGATGTTCTTTAAAATACAATTCATTCTCCCCCGGTTTAATAAATTCTATTCGAACAGGTTTCGTTAAACTACAGTCCTCCAGATGAGTTTACTAGTCGTATATCGCTTGATCCATACATAGTGGCTATTCGATTGTTTACCCTTTTTATTTGTTTTTCTCAAATACAATAGGTTAATATGGTTGTCTTTCCACTGTTTGGTTCCATAATATGGTGCAACTATCTTATTTTTTCTTAATCCATAAACATTAATAGATATGTTCGGATTTCTACGTTCAAATTTGGGAATGTCTTTAATTTTTACTGGTAACGAAAATCCTCTGAAATTAAAAATGTAGTAAAAATTTTAATACGAATTAGGTCTATCGACATGTTTGTGGACGGGATATAATGCGGAGACCAATGCATAACAAAAGCATCTATTATCAGTATTTTTAACATTTATAACAGCTTTTTTATGTTTAATCTCCACCGGTAATTCAATAAACTTCGATGCAGATAATGGAACATATGTATTAAAGTTTACGGTTAGATTTAAAATTCGTTTTAAAGACCATCTACTTCCTTTTTCTTTAAAATCTGTCATCTGTAACAAAATTAAATATTAAGTTAAAAATAAATAAAATAAAACTTACGTCACTTAAAATGTGTTCGGCTATCTTATTAAAAACTTTTTTAATATTAGTAGATTTATAAATCTCAAAATTAGGAGTTGAAAAATACTTGATATCTTCTATTTCCGGATCGTGAACCATATAATATTCTGCTACAAGAACCACATTAACCTTCAAAGCAAATGTTTGTTTTCTTAAAAATGATTTAACTTTGTCGTAAAATATTTGAAAGGTATTTTTCAAAAATTCTGTTCGATCTTTAACATTTCCTTTATTAATTATAATTCCAGTGCAAATCCGACTTTTAAATGCTGATTCAATCTAAAAAGAATGTAAATAATTAATACCTTAATAATGATAAACAACTTTCTTACCGTTATCCATTCAACAACTTCTTGTGTATCTCCATCGTTTAGTTCTCGTCCACTTTTGTTTAATTTATCCCCAATTTCTGATTGGTAACATTTTTAACTATTTAACAAGGATTCATAATGCCTTTTTTGTCCAATTGTTCCTTCACAGTTACTAATTATTTGGACACTAAACGAATGCTTTCACCGTTTTTCTCAAACAATCTGTTCCAATCAGATTCCGTTTTACACAAAGCTAGAGACCTCACAATACTAATTAAGTCGTCCATGCTGATAACACTTGTTATAATACTAAGACACCAATGTCCTGTGAGTATTATTTATTTTAACAAACGATACCCCCTCTCCCCACTAGTTTTTTTTATCTCGATTCTCTTTCTATAAAAATAATCCGTACTGTCGCTGCTATCACTATCGCTATCCACCATTTCATTATAGTTCCTTTTTGAACAGTGTATCGAACAAATATGTCTACATTCTTTTATATTTGCCACTTTAAATAAAGATCGGATTATACAGTTATCACACCAATAATCTGCTTGAGTAATAACTGCTCAATTGTTTGATGATAGTTGATTATAAAAAATATTGACCCCTCTTTGTTCTTGAAATGTCTTAGAATTACCCTCTAATACTTTACAAACGGAATAAAAACATCTCTGCACAAATCCATTGTATTCGATATATTTGATCAATTTTTTGGTTCCAAACTCCAATATTTAAAGATTATGTGATTTACTTCATAACTAAAATCCGGTATTCTATCACGTGGGTGATTCATTAGAAGTGAAAATTCATTGGAAGTTAAGTTGTCTAAATCGATACCCATATAAATATGATGGTTTCCAAGCTCCTCAAGGACTTCGTCACTTATATTGTATTGATACATCATAAATTTATTATCTTTCCATTTATTTTCAAGATCTTTTACACAGTTTAAGGGCAATCGGAGTAATTTAAATGTTTTCTCGCTTTGATATCATTAAACGCACATTTATTATACACAATTTATATAAAGAAATCTCCATTTTTATTACAAATGTTCTTTATTGTATTAATAAAATGGTCCACGACAATGATTTTCGTATTATTAAGTTCTTTATTGTAATTGTTTATTCTTCCTCGCTAGATTCGAGTATTTCGTGGCACATTAATAGTCTATTTTCCCACACTAACTCAATATTTGCTATACAGTTAACTGGTAATTTTAATAATCTTATATAATTTAATTTTGCAGAACTAATAATTAATACACATAAATCGTATAACGTAGAAACACAATGCATTTTTATTTTAAACAACAAACTCGATTATATTTGCCTCGTTTATCTTTCCGCATTCTTTTTTACCGCGGAACATAATTGTCACCTTTTTGTTAATCTCTTCAATATCTTTATCGCTCATGATTGTTGAAAAACGATTCGGAAGGAACACCACATTATTTTCTAATTCTGCTATGATTGCCTTATCATTCCACATAGTTTTCACTATTCGAAGTTCACACACTGGATACATTTTATTGATTTCCATATTAAAACCGGTTTTTGAACTACCATTCCCATTTTATTAACTTTTTGCAACATAGAAGCGAAACTCATTTTTATATATTAGAGGATAATAATGATAACGCTTCACAATCAATGTAGGAACTGACACGCGTTGTTATTTACACCTATATATATATATATATATATATATAGTAAATTTAAAAACTCTTCACAGCTCGTGTGGTTACAGAATAGTTGAATATGTTGACTGGGAAAAGGATGATCATCCAACCCTCAGTACTGGGCACAATATTCAGAGCTCGGAAACTAATGGGTTGTAAAACTAATAAAATTATTGCACGTCTCCTGGAAAAATGAAACTAATGGGTGGTAAAACCATTAAAAATAATTAATGATATCAAACTGATTGCAGACTTCCTTGCAACTGAAACTAATGGACGGTAAAACCATTAAAATAAGTGCAAACCTCCTTAGAAAATTTAAATCAAATAAATAACAAGAGAGTAGTTATCAAATTGGTAAATTTATTGAAATAATAATAAAAAATTATTAACTGTTCACATAACTTGAAGTCTTAACTAAAAAAAGAATCATAAAACAATAAGGAATTTTAATTTTTATATATATATCTGTTTTCCATTTTAAACAATTACTTGCCATATGATGTAACATGCTGAAACATTCGTCAAATTCTTGTCGTACACCTGCAACTTCGAGACTACAATTTTGATTTGGAATAATCGATTGAGTAGACAGACATTCATCTAAATCTGATTGCATTTTATTAGATTTTTGATTACATAAAGCTAATTCGGTATTTAAGTTATCAAAATCGTACCAGGTATTATTAACCAACTCGTTGTTTTCACATCTTACAACATTTAGCGTATCGTAACAATCTTTTAATGTTACATTATGATTATATAACTGAGTATTGGTAGCTAAAAGCGAATCTTGACACTCCTCCCATCGTTTGCGGTATACATTTCTATGGCTTGGCGAAGTATCCTATCGTTTTATAAAAAGCTAAAAAAAGAATTCTCTAAATAAATTGAATTACTCTGACGTACCGTTATTTAAAGTAACATCTCGATATGGTTACAACGTTGTTCGATAATATTGATCTGCATAAAAAATGTAAATTGAAAAGACCTTAAAAAAATCCTGAAATTTAGTACTACATTCCTACATACCTGTAGTTAAAACCGGGATATCTTGC
Source organism: Agriotes lineatus (assembly GCA_940337035.1). NCBI lineage: Eukaryota > Metazoa > Arthropoda > Insecta > Coleoptera > Elateridae > Agriotes > Agriotes lineatus. Next base: position 6,965 of record CALNHX010007666.1, on the reverse strand, counting down.
TTTATAAGTTCAACAAATATCAATTATCACATTTTCTTACAAAAAAATGTATTAAATTTTCACAAAATTAACATACCTAGCCGAAAATCTAGATATAAGAAAATTAGATTAGTTATGTATAAAAAAGAGGCGAGTATGACATACTTATAAAACGTTAAATTTAGTGAGAAATTTGTGGTAGCTGGAAAAGAAATAAGTATTAAGAAGTAAATAATTTAAATTTTAAACTTACAGTTATGTATGTTACCGCTGACGGTGAATGGTGATACACCTTATATGTATGTTACCGCTGACGGTGAATGGTGATACACCTTATATTGAAAATTATTATATGATCCAACAAAAATTAGTTCGACATTATGGGGCTCATCTTCTGGTGGAGATATGCATATCGTACGTATTGGATTGTTCTAAAATATGTAATATATATATATATATAAGATGGAATAATTTACTTATGTTGGAAGTATTATTGCTTACTGTAATATCTGCTCTAATAGCTTTTAATATTGCGTCTACGTGCATCGCAAATTCTGTAACTATAAACGGATTTAAAACTTGCTAACAGGTTTTTTACAAAAATGAAAAGCATGTACTTACTTGCAGCTGCACCTGTAGCTATAATGTTACCTGTCAACAATATACACGATAGATTAAACACCAACTAGATTGTTCTAGCTTACAGCAACATCGTAATTATCAGTGTACACTCGCTTAAAAATATTGATTTCGCATTCTAATAATCTTGTCAAAATTCAATAAGCAATACGCCCACCAAATTGTAGTGAAAATAATCATTAGATAAAATAGTGAACTTACAACCTACGAATTAACGAATTAAAATATTAATTTCGCGTGGATCTTATTTGTTCAAAGACATTTAATATATTTACAAGAAAAACTCTAAGTAAGCAAAAATGTGAACTTACAACCTACGAATTTATATATTAAATTCGCGTGACGCTTATCTATTCAAAAATCATTTTTCATTTTTACAATCATCTTTAAATAAACAAAAATAGTGGACTTCAATAGCGAATTAGCTTTGTGTAAGCGTACGATAGAGATGTTCACCCGGTGTTTGACAATTTTAATAATTGTTTTTTGTGTGAACATATGTCACGCAAAAAGAAAATTGACTGTAAACGCGTCTTATAATCTACATGGACAGCAAACGTTACATACAATTAACCAAACGCACGAAATAAATGCCCAATGGAGACCTCTCGATTCAGGTTTTAACATGCAAGTGTTTCAGGAAGACAGTTTGGAATCTTAATTACTTTTGTAAGTATACTGTAAAAACGCTGCTCATTTTATCTAACTAATTTGATTTAAACCAGTTATACTACTAACCATAAAGTGGCGCATCAAAAAATTAAATATTCCTACAACAAGTTTTGCTACCCTGTCATAGATGGCACCTTCAACCACCTTTCTCCACAAAACTTAACAGTGAACCAAAATCCATATCAAATTATTCCAAAAGAAAACGCCCCCCCCCCCCCCCCCCCAAAACAACCTGACGTCAGAGCTTTGCAACTTCTAACCGTTGTGCTGGGCGCGTTCGAATGCTCAACAGCCCTAACTACGTGACGCCAGAACAATTATTTATATTTATAATAAAGTTCACAAACATTTTATTCTCTAGTCGTTTATGACTTTGGCAAATCCAAGCTTTTCAAATAGATCTAACAACCTATTTTCACAGCATTCCGTACGCAACAAAACACGGTTTTTAAATACAAAACACACTCAAAATAAGACCACGCGAAAATTCCTAGGTTGTAAGTTTACATTTTTGTATACTTACGGAGTTTTTGTTCTTTAAATTGAAGGTTAGATTATTTAACACTTCACGATTATTTTGAAGAAGTATACATTCATTAATTATTTTATGTCTTAATTCCTCGACCGTGTTAATTTCATTTTCATACACTCTTGCTTTAAGATATCTCCAAATACTAAAGTGGAGTGGATTCATGTCGGGAGACCTGGCTGGCCAGTGAATTGGTGCATCTGCACCACGCCCGATCCGTTTGTTGGGAAAATTAATATTTAACCACTGTCGCACTCTTCTCCAAAAATGTGGGGGTGGACCATCATTCATAAAGGATATGTCCCTTCTAAAATTTAAGGGTACATTTTCCAATATTTGAAATAGATCATTTTCTAAAACAACGAAATACATATCTCCGTTTAAGGTACCAGGAAACGTGAAACCCTATGAATTCATTTCCTAAAGTAGCTACCCAAACATTTATTTTAAAATCATGTTGATAGTGAGACACTAGTAACTCTTGGATTTTCTTCAGCCCAGAAATGCGAGTTATGATAATTAAAAACGCCCGCCCTTGTAAACGTTGCTTCGTCCGTAAATAAGAGTTTATTGAAAAAAAAAATGGATCAATAGCTTTCCCTTCAAGCAGTAATTTACAAAAGTCGGCTCTTGATGGCCTATCTTCTGGTAGTAAGTGTTGCACTTACTTAAAGTGGTAAGGATGCAGTTGCTGTTCTTTTAAAGTTCTAAACGCACTTGCATGGGAAATGTTAGTTTTTGATGCTAATCTGCGTGACCTAATTGTAGTCGCATGAAAAACGGTTTCCAAAACTTGTTCCTCAACTTCTACCGTTCGTGCACATCTAGGACCCCCTCCATCGGCGTTCGTTACAATTTTCTGCATATCTTCTGAGTGCAGTATTCGAATTTCCCAAACACTCACCCAAGGTTAAAATCATATGAACTTGTTCAGCATACGTATAAATTGTCATTTTTTAACATGAATAAATAACAGAAATAATAACGTGACCTTTACAATCCGTCAAACAATCTCAAATTGACATCCTGCTCATTTGTTTAAGTCATATCTAGGTCTACTCAAAAGATTTTCAAAGGCATTTTGGACAAGTAATTTCATAAGCTTGAAAAACACGTCAACATTCAACTACAAATTACATGAAAACGGTCAACTTTAAAACATTTTAACAAGAATGCCTTTTTATGTAAGATAAATCAAGCTTTGAGATTTTTGATAAATGTATTAGATAAAACCACGCACAAAAAAGATAGGGTAATTGGACCATTCAAGCCCCCTTGTAAGTTACTCCCTTGAATAAAGTATGAATATTCTAACAAATTAGTAATGTTTCTCATAAAAAACTACGCTCCTGTGCCAAGTTTCATTAAGTTACCTGTAACAGTTTTGAAGAAAAGGCCAAAAAACATTTTTGAGAGTCTTTTTCTAGGGGCGGTAGCTCCTTGGGAGTGCATTTTCGGAAATAGTTTTATAGAGTAAACTACACTTATTTTTTGATGTACTGTACATCCTAGAAAATTTCGCAGACATTTCGTCGGCTTGGTATTACAAGGTTCTAAGTGCATATTTTGTATCTTTGGGAAAATCGATTTTAATTTTTTGGGTGTTGCAAAGGCCAATGTACTATTTATTTTTCTTTTTTCTATTTTCTAATACGTGTATTAAATTAACATTGTAATTGTGGTTAAATATCATAATTTGTAGCTTAAGCCTAAACGAGTTATTTTGAAAAAAAATAATACATACAACTCTGTTATACTTTATAAATGATTTAGTGAGGTTTACATACAACTTTCGTTTTCTGTAACAAAATTAAGCACATTTTCCATAGACTAAATATTTATTTACTATTAAATTTAAAAAAGCATGGAATTGCATTTTATATCCTAAAACATTAAAACATCAAAACACAAATTAAAAATGTAAAACTATAAGGTGATAGACATGAACTACTTCTTTTTCTTCCCCTTTCTGCTTGTTCCTTGCTCATCTACTTTTTTTCGCAAAATTGCATTGAAGTATTTCTTATCTGCTGTAGGCATCCAGCGAAACATAGCTAAGATAGCATCAATTTTTGATTGTGGCAACCCTTGTACGTTCGTAACCTGTTTCGGCTGAGACAAATTTAATGCTGTATCACAGGCTGGTTGCCTTTTACCCATAATGTGTTTTATATTGGCAGTAATAAAATCATCGTCTGCATGTGAAGTTTTGTATAGAATGTTAAAAACAGATTTAGAAAATTTCAGTTGTGCAACTTTTGAAAACGGTACTTCCGTGTAATTCATCAAAGAGGAACAATCTCGAAAGTTAAAAAATTTGCATAAACACATCTGCAGTACTTTGTAGGGCTTATTGCGATTGACATTCAGCAGCAAACGCATTAACGAAAGTGGTGAAAAGTACTCTGCTTTTGATAAAACCCTTTCAATACAGCTATGCAGTCTATCTCCTGTACGCAAGAATGCCCTGCAGTCGAAAATTTCATTGTGATGTTCTTCAAATTATTATGGTGCTTCAGGAAATTAGCAATAGCGAAAGACATAATCGAATTTCTATTTTGAGGCACACAGCTATCACTCCACATAATTAATTCAGTGATTTCTGGATTTTCTTCAAGTACCGCCTCCAGAATCAGTGAAACTGCACTGGCAATATCATTTCCACTTCTTCCACATAAGGTTTCTGGCCAAACTGCGCAATAAACTTTTTTTGTAGTGGAAATATGTGCCGTCATATTGTAAACTGTAAATTTACTTTTATAAAAAAATGAACTAATTTCGGCTTTGGGGCATCTTAAAACATTTTCCAAGTCAAAGCAGAGAACTGGCGTATTTCCCGTACGGTCACGATTTCGCTCTTGCCGCATTGCTGTTTTTTGATGAATATGTTCATAATAAACGTTCTTGCGTTCCTCTGTTAATCTTTCTTCCTTTTGTAAAAGACGAATCTCTTCACAGAGATCGCACCTATCTTTTTTTGGTACGTGAAAGTATAAGTTGAAATTATTACAAAATATGTACCTATAGCTGATTCCTTTAGAGACTGTTCATTCTTTTCTTGTAGCCATTCTTTGTATAGGTTGTACATTTTCCGAATACTTAGAGGAGAATCCAAATATTCCCTAGAGGAATTAGATCGACAGTAATGCGATTCAATTCGCGGAAAAAGATTTATATGTTCCTTCACAAGTTCTATATCTTTATCTGGTATACATCGTTTCCTATGTTTACCTCTTGTGGGTGTGCCTGGAGTGTTTACTGACGAATTCTTTCTGTTGTGTACTGTGTAAACGGGTTTTTGACTTATACTAAGAGTGCCACAATAAAATTTTTTGCACACTTGCACTTTGCTAGTTTTAATATTAAAAAAATAATGAAACGTAGCCTTTCTTTTAGAATTTCCTTCAGTTTTTCCCTTCCTGCGTCGGTTAGGTGTGAATTTCTGGGTTGTTGAAAGGATAAACATCCGTTTTTCAGAGCTTGATAATTTATAATATTGTTTAAATATTTCCTCTCTTTCTTCCATAGCAATTTTTTGGGAACATTTCCAAATACAAGTATTTATACAATCTTTCATGTTGTTAATTTTCTTGGCCGGGACCTTCTTTTTTCGTTATGATGTATACTCCAAACCTTGATCATATTGCCTTTTTCTTTTGTTAACAGCCCATTCGTAAGAGTTTCTTTGCCGTTTACGTGTTATTTTTTTTCGTCACGACGCCGACGTCTTGTTTTTCTCCACTGTTGATTTCGATTTCCTCTTCGATTGTTGTTTGTAACAGTGGTAATTCAGCACTTTGGTTGATTTCAGTTAACTGTTTTGTTGCATTTAGGGTCTCATCGTCACTAGAGCTAAAAGTTTAAACCAATACCATAGCATATTATAACCTCAAATTTAAAAAAAATAAACAAACCTTTCATTATCTTCACCTATCTGACTTATCAGCGACATAGTCACGATCCTTTACACTATCATCACTGTCTTCAGAAAAACTATTTTCAGCCTCCATTTCACATTACTTTGTTAACATTAATTTCTCACATTAACTGCACCAGCTAACACGATCACAATGTCGCATGTACTACCAATGGCAAATCTGACAGTCTAGCCACAAAGTAACAAAGGTGTATGTGACAACATACAACTACGTTATTTTATATTACTTGGCAAGTTAATAATTACAGAGTTGTATGTGACAACATGCATCCTACCAGTGTTAAAATTTCACATACACCTTTGTATTAATGCTTATAAAATCCGTTACAGTAGTGCTGCCATCTATTGGAAATGTGTAAAAGGTGCGTCTGTGCACATACAACTATGTAATATGAATAACTCGAAATCATCAAAACTGTTACATACACCCTTGTAATACCGACGATTTGTGAAACACTTTGTATAATATCTAAAGATCAGAATTACGTGACGTTTTGCATTTATATACCCCTTTTTATGCTCTATTGACTGGATTATATAGCATAGATAAATTTAGTAGTCCGTTAGTCAGTATTGCGTTTCGGTTTTGAAACGTAGAGCCGTCACTAGAGATTACTATTGGAAGTTTGGGAGTTACACAGTTTGCTTTCACATAGTCAACAAGTACATAATGCAAACGTTGAAGCACTCAAGTCAGCATCAATTTCTGTAAACCAATAACAAGTAGCTTGGCGGTCCACCACATTGTATATGGTGAAATTATGACAGCTCAGTTTAGTCCTAAAATACGTAAATAGCTGCCTCATTTAAATGTGCAGCTGTTTTTACAGCTTGCAGATCCATTGTCAGCATAATAATTTCATTATTCTCTGCTTTCTCTTGATCTTCTTTGTGTTTCTCTAATGCTTTCTTTCCTCAAAACGTGCTGTTTATAATCTTCATCATCCAAGTTGCCTTGCTCATGTTCAATACAAATATTGCATTGATCCTTCTTGGGAGAATACAAATATGAATTATTGTCATTAAATTTCTTTTAAAAAACAAATTTTCCCATAGGTTCAACTTTATCTCATTGGCATTCCTCTTTATATAATTCAAACAGTTGCTTTTTAGAGGTAAAGTGCTGCTCTAGAAACAATTCGGAAGAATATTTTCGGGCGTAATGGGAAGGTTGCTTAAGCAGTTTGAAGAAAAAGTCATTCAAGTAAC
>CALNHX010007665.1:0-70986 GCA_940337035.1 Agriotes lineatus | reverse complement strand
CCGGTGTGCAAGAATAAATTATAGTCGCTGTAGACAAGAAGTTTCAGAAAAAAGAGGGAGGGGGTAATTTTTGGTCATGCAACACTTTAAATTTAAAAGAAAATTAATAAGCTCTTTTCTTTACATGAAAGGTTACTTACTGCAAAATAAAACACATTTAGATGTTTCAATCTTTTATTAAATATAACATAATAATAATAATAATAATAATTCCATTATTCCCTATTGGGACATAGGGTATTCGTATATTCTCTCCAGTTGTCATTTTCCTTTGCTCTTTGGCTCAGTTGTGCTATGTCTTTCCTGTATCTTGTTTTACAGTTCTCCTCCACGTTTTTCGTGGCCGTCCTCTGTTTCTGAAACCCTAAAGGTTCCAAACAAAACTTTTCTGCAAATTTCAGTTTAATTTTTTCGCAACGTATGCCCTAACCATCCATATTTTCTTCTCCTAATTTCTATATTAATGTCCACCTGATTTGTTCGGTCTCAAAGATCTTTGTTCGAAATAATGACTGGCCACCAAACACCTATTTACAAACACCTGCAATTTCTGCTTTACCAGTAAGTTCTGTAACCGTCCACGATTCCGACCCATAAAGTAGAACAGGTTTTACCATTACATCAATACTAATTCGCAAAATATAACATGAAACATAAAAATACATATTAAAATACAAAAACAAAAACCACGTAAAAGGAATACAAATTTAAATAATTCACAAAAAACTAAAATATATAGATATATAAATATGTAGGTATAGCACTTTAATTAAACTCTCTTTTGCGAGACTTGTCTAAAGCTTACATATCTATCAGTGAATTAAAACCAAGAGTACTGGCTCTTACTTTCTTGATACTCAGTAATGCAAAACTCTTTAGGCGTATTTGGCTCATCTTACTCAGCAAAAAGTTTTTAATAATTTTTAATTTAGAAAAAGATCTCTCAGTTCAGCTCAAAAGAGCTCAGTGGCGCTCACGTATCATAGTCTGTTGCAGCTTTTAACCACTATTCTAGGAAAACTTTTATTTTCACTAGAAACTCCGCTACCGCGGCGCCTATATAGATTCGGCGCCGAGGTTCTTCGCACCCCCTGCGCATATGATAGTTACGCCACTGCCCACAACTGAACGAGATTCAAAGAGTCAAATCTCGAAAATGAAATGCTCTGCTGCTCGGCTCAAATTTTTACTATTGAAGGCCACACTCAAAATAAGCGGCAGGGTTATATATAGCACACCAAAATAGTCAGCTACTATGTGCGATAGATTCCAACTAGGCATTTTATGAATTGAAGAAGAAATTGCCGCAAATACTAGAGAAAAAATCCAAGGAATAAAAAGTCGTAACATATTTAATATTTAAAAAAAATTAAAATATTAAATAAATTACGACTTACTGATCTTTATTTATTAATTCCATAATAAAAATCATGCATTAATAAAATAATATTTTCAAAATTCTTTGACAGAATATCTCTTAAACAATAATTTTATTTATTGAAATGTCAATTTTTACAACTAAAATTTAATAATACGAATCTGCCTCGAGACAAAGATTCACCCACCAGGAGTAGGAACACCTCCAATCAACCACTATCAGGATTCTACCTGAATTCTACAACACCCGAAGTGTCGGCCCAGTGAGCTGTACCTCAACCCCATCAAAACGGACGCCCCTAAACCACAAAATGGCTTCTATGTATAAATTTATCCAAACAAATTTTGATGCCTAACAGGAGGAGTTATTCCGTAGTTTTAGCAAAATCAATAATTTAATTTGTAAAGGTAAGCAAACGCATTTATTTCCTTAAAAGTTTGCAAGAAACGCTTTTTAATACCAAAGTTTTTACATTTTAAAAATTTACATATTTCTTTTCAAAATCAAAAACAAAAATGAATTTTTAGAAATTCAAAATTAAACTGCAATGAAAAATGTAACGTTATTAATATAATACAATTATAGCTATTTAAACAATTTAAAACAAAAACTTATACAAATGCAAGGTTATTTATATAATTTTACTAATAAAAATGTAGTCATAAATTTCCTAACAACTAAAATAAGGCAGAATGTAAATTTGAGAAATGTAATACACACTAAGCTAAATAAAAAAATCGACCAACTATTTAGAAACAACCAAACATATTTCAGTATAGGCAATCAAACTAAATCAAAAGTTTTAAAATTAAACAACCCTTTGAACACTAATTCATCAAATAGTGAAAACCCCAATAACTTCATTCATAACATAACTGACATAAAAATCTCAGAAAATGTTAATAGTTCTTTAACAAAAAAGTGTGTTAATGAGAGCGATTAATAATCGTTGAGATTATTAACCGCCGATTAACACACGGGTTAGTTACAATATTTGTTCGTTGATCGTATCTTATTAAATTGGAGACAATTTTATTTTATTGCATGACAAAAAATTTTACTTAAAAGTTTTGGCATTCATGGTAACTTTGATTTCCTATACTAAAATCGTTTATTAATAGAAAATCATCCATTAATAGTAGACATTATTAAACGATTTTAGAAAATAAAAAATCATGCATTAACAAGAGCTATTAATGAACGATTTTGTGTGCATTAACGAAACCCATAAATAAACAATCAACGGAAATAATATTTCAAAATTAGGACCAAAATTCAATCATTATAATCCTAAAAACAAACTACCAATCGAAAATATAATTTGTAATATTGAAAATGGAATTCCGTGATTTAAAAACAAACAAAACAAAATTCTATATGCACTAATATATGCAATATTTCAACATATTTTAAACAAAATAAAAATAACCAACAAACTCTTACTTTTGCACAAATAGGTACAATATAATAGGGAACTTATAAAAAATATAATTGAAACTAAAACTATTTTAAACAATAATAAAGAACTAATTGTAACATCTGCTGACAAAACACAAAAGACAGTAATAATGACTAAATCTGATTACCATGTAAAAATGATTGATTTATTGAGCGATGAAAATATATATAAAAAAGAACTTACAGATGCTACTTTAATGATTCAAAATAAAAATAACAAAATAATAAAAAATTTTATTGATAATAAATTCATTGACAATAATACATACCAAACTTTAATTTCACACAATGGTCTTCTTTCTAAATATGGATTACCAACATTACATAAAAATACTATACCCTTAAGACATATTGTTGCATCCGACATGAGCCCAACTTAAATTTCTCTAAATGTGTTTCAAACATTTTAACTAATGTGACATTGCTTAATAAATTCAGCAGTCAAGACTCATGGAAGTTGAAAGAACATATAAACAATACCAAACTTAACAAACACCATACCCTTTTTTCATTAGATGTAGTCTGTCATTATACAAACATACCATTCGATCTTGCCTTAAATACAATAAAAAATAACTGGAATAGAATTAAAAACTTACTAACATTTCACTATATGAGTTTATTCAAGCAGTAGAATTTGTCTTAAATACCACCTATTTTACATAATAACACAATTTACTCACAAACTTTTGGTTGTGCAATGGGTTCACGTATATCTTCTACTATTGCTGATCTTGTATTAGAGGATATAGATACAAAAATGTTTAATCTAAATTCCAAATTTTCTCTTTATTTAAAATATGTAGACGATATCATAATGACAACAGACTCCCAGAACAAACAAAATTTTTTCAACCTCTTTAATAAATGAAACATTATTTAGACAACCAAACGCTTTAACTTTGCACAGCAAAAGCATAAAAACACATAGATACTTAAATTTTAATTCAAATACAACAATCAAATATAAAAAAGCGTTGTAAATAATTTAGTTGACAGGGCTATCCAATTAATCTCTAAACAGTTTTATAAAAAAAATAGAATTAATAGTAGAAAGGGGACCGCTGCCCCCCACTCCTTTTAATTGATTTGCGGATTCGCGGTTTAATTCGCGGATTTATTCGCGGATTTCGCGGTTTTATTCGCGGATTGACCTAATTAATTTCGCGGTTTGATCTAATTAATTTCGCGGTTTGATCTAATTAATTTCGCGGTTTGATCTAATTAATTTTCACATGTGCTACTGAATAAATTACGCATTAGCTTCCGGTTAAGTTACGCGACGGCCATCTTGGATTTCTGGCGGGAATATTTGAAATTTGAATTTTTTCCGATTTTTTCTAAGTTTAATTTTTTGAATTTGAATTTCGCGGTGTGTCGGCCATCTTGGTGCGCGCGCACTTCTCACGGCGGTTGTTTTTAATTTTCGCGGAAATATTTGAAATTCAAACTGATCTCGCTCTTCGAAGCTGCTGTCTCTCTCTTGCATTCACTCGTGGAAATATTTAAATTTAAAAAATCTATTTGCGGCAGACCCGAGTGGGAATCGAACCCTCTACGTTTGCATACACATTGGGCTCACATCGATCGATGCCTCTAGACCACGGAGCGGTACGGGATTTAAAGGGTTTGAACGAAACGCCATTTCGCAGCTCTACAGTCACGCCGCTCGAATTTTAAACAACTTATTTTTTCGAATATATAAAATATAAGAACGGAATTGTGCCGTCTAGGGCCTTAGAAACTTGTTAATAATTTTAAAAAATTGACTTTGTAACTAGTTTTGCTGTAATTAATTTAATATGAGTGACGCTATCTCACTCAGTCCCATTGATTTTCTACAGCTTTCTCTTTTCCATCCCGTTTGCTACCTATGCGTAATTACAAAAGACGTTATCGCTCCAGGCAGACTTTCTATTTAGCCGGCGATTGTGTAGGGCTTTTAACCGTTGCATAGAATTCGAAAGTTTTATTTAACGTGCCTAAACAGGATTGTTTAGAAGACTGTAATTATAATTAGCATCGTAATGGAATGCACCAAGATTTAAATCAGCATGCATTGTTCGTCTGGATCGAGCAGTACGTACTCCAACGGTTTCTAGTCTTGCTTGGTTGACAGACGACAGAATGCACGGTTACCGGTCAGCGCAGCCAACGGCTTGGCGCTAAAATCCCTGTGACACAAAATCTAGTGGGATAAGCTTGCCTGGTTAATAAACCACTCTAGTTCGTATGATTTTTGTCGCTTTTAAAAATAAATAGACATTATTTTTTTCGTGCTTGAGTTTTATAATTACGCTGAGCCCTTTGTGGCTTGATTACGTCATGCCGAAGCCTGCTAGTTTAAAAATTAAATGGGGGATAAGAGGTAAAGCCAGATCGTAAATATAAAAACGAGTTACAAATTTGATTTTAATATATTCCTGAAATACTAAGTATGAAAAAGTCTTGGTTTTAAAGGTTTGAACATTGTACCACTTAGCTGTTCTAACATTATACTTCCATATACATATTATAAATAAATTTTAAATGTTATTTTCGACTGAGTTTTAGCTTCTTATAAATTACAACAGTGCCCTCGCCCATATAAAATAAGACATACGCATTAAATAAATGTTTTTATTGTATAAGAATGGTTGTCCCCCATAATTTTGAATAAAAATCACACAATTTCGTTGAAAAATGTTCTGTTTCACTTAAAATTTTACAAAACTGACATCATGTCACTTGAAATTATACAAAAAACGACATTTTTAGCCAATAAGCGATAAAAAATACGACATCCCACATCATTTCACTTAAAAATTATCACGTTTCGTCTTACAAAACGCTTTATAATAAAGAAAATGATGTAAAAACAGTTGTAAGAGTTATTTCTAAGCATAATTTTGCAAATGTTGTACACTTTTTCTCTAACTTGTGGCAGTTTTAGCAAGATTTGAATAAAAAACAGCCATTTCTGCAGCAATTTTAGTAAGATCTGAATAAAAACATGCAATTTCCAAAGCATTTCGTTTAAAATGTTAGAAAATCGACATCATCTCCCATGAAAATTTATAAAAATCGGCATCTTGTCACATTAAATTCTGTAAAAACGACAAAAACAATATTTTTTTCACAACTTTCATTGAAAAATAGTAAAATTTTACAAAAATACGTCTGTGCTGACGACAAATGAAAATAAATTTGAATAGAAACACGCAAAAATTACGAAAAGACGTATGTGTTGACCCCCAAAGTAACAAAAATTTGAATAAAATCACGCAATCATACAGCATCTCACATAAATTTTCGCAAATATCGACATCATGTCACATAAATTATACAAAAACTGTCATCACGTCACTTGAAATTATACAAAAAACGATATTTTATTCAACACACGATGAAAATTGAACAAAAATCACGCAATTACAAGCCATCTCACATAAATTTTCACAAAAATCGACATCATGTTACATAAACTATGCATAATTTTGCAAATGTTTTACACTTTTTATAAAATGCATCGCTCAAAATTAAAAGAAATAGCAATTTCGTTGAAAAAATCTACTACCACAATCATTTCGATAAACAAAATTCAAAAAATCTTATACTTTTGACGGAAATATATGTATGTTGACCACAAATTAACATAATTTTTAAATAAAAACGCGCAATTCGTTGAAAAAAATATTCTGACACCACCAAAACACGCAATTTCATTGAAAAATATCATCATAACACTTGAAATTATACAAAATATATGTATGTTTATCACAAATTAACATAAACCTGAATAAAAACACGTAATTTTGTTGAAAAAATGTTCTGGCCCCTTCATTTCACTTAAAATTTTACAAAACTGCCATCATAACACTTGAAATTATACAAAATATATGTATGTTGATCACAAATTAACATAAACCTGAATAAAACACACAATTTCGTTGAAAAATTTGCAAATGTTTTACACTTTTTTATAAAATGTATCGCACAAAATTAAAAGAAATCACAATTTTCTAAATTATATCACGCTATTATGAAATCGTAGATTGATTTTTTGAAATTTTACACTTTGTAACTGTAAAATAACTGCAAATACTAATATTTTAGCTTTAGACTTTGTAATTATATATTGTTCTTATTTCGTATAATACTTAATAATATAAATATAAATGTACAGCAGAATGTCTTATTTCTAAAAATTCGCTAGCAATTTACAAAACTGTACTTTGAGGTGCACGACATTTCAAATTAAAAAGACTGCAAGTAATAAAATCAGAAATTCATTGTGTAATTTTAAAGTTTAAGATGCACCCAATCTAGAATTCCCTTCGTTTTTGGTGATGATGACATCTGCCTTAGAGGCGTTTTTCTAACGGCCCTTTTTTGGAGGCGTTTCCTTATCGATGTTCTTCTGACTGAACCTTTTTGATGTGGACTTGGATGAGTAGCTGGTGTTTTTAATTTATATTCTAAATCAGACTCGCAGTTATCAGTTTCCATTCCGGTTTTTCCTATAGTACCAGTCGGGGTTGGCTTCTTTTGCTGTTTAGGTTTAGCTAGCAGCACATTAGGAACGTTAAGGTCTTTGATGTAATCAGCAAACTGTAGGCGTCCGGGTGGATTAATAGTTTTTCGAGGCCGCAGAATGTCATGAATTAAATCGACTATGTTAGACGCCGGTAAAATTTCACCCTTTATAGTAACGGTGCCCTTGTGATCCCAGTTCACATCGCTTGAGGTACTCAAAATGCGTAGGAAAACTTCAGCTTTTTTCTTAAAAGTTTTGGGAAGTGTAGATAAAATAACGGCATTTGATAGGTTGTCACTGGTTGTTTCAATAGGTATTTTGATTGGCTGCCGCGCCTGGTTTGTGAAATGAAGGAATCGTTGTAAAACCTGATTGTACTGGATCCATTTATCGTGATCAGTTAATTTGGACTTTAAAACTTTTTGCATTTCGTCATCAAGCTGTGATAATATATTTTTCTCCGCATCATCGCCAGACTTAAGACGTTGGACAAATTCCGGCGATACAATCAACATCTTCCGCTCTTTGTCCATTTTAGTCGAAAAGGCGCTCAGTCGTTTGTTCTGGTAGAGCCGTCGTGAATAAACTAGCTTAAAATCAAGACTTTCATAATAAATATATAAAAAAAATATGACAGGTACGGGAATCGAACCCGTATTCTCTCTCGAGATCAGAACTTGAATCTGACGCCTTAACCATTCGGCCAACCTGCCTCCCTATATAAACGAGCACTCTCTGCATAATTAAGAAAAACATATAGTTTAAAAAGCCTTCTGCATGCAATTTCAAACAATATTTCATATAAATTAAGCCATGTACAAATTTCTAAATCGGTTTTGATATATATTTTATCGAAAGACTTGACCCTCAGCTACCGTTTTATTATTTGTCGTGATTCGTCATCGATGAATTTTACAAGTGCCATCCTGCCTGCGATGTGACGCATGCAATGTTTCCATACCTTTTTATTTTAAAATTCTATAAAAACAGAGGCCCGACTGATGCCGCACTAACACGTTTTAAACCATTGTACTCTGTTACCTGATGCGGCAGCAGTTTGGACCTCTGATTTTATAGAATTTTAAAATAAAAAGGTATGGAAACATTGCATGCGTCACATCGCAGGCAGGATGGCACTTGTAAAATTCATCGATGACGAATCACGACAAATAATAAAACGGTAGCTGAGGGTCAAGTCTTTCGATAAAATATATATCAAAACCGATTTAGAAATTTGTACATGGCTTAATTTATATGAAATATTGTTTGAAATTGCATGCAGAAGGCTTTTTAAACTATATGTTTTTCTTAATTATGCAGAGAGTGCTCGTTTATATAGGGAGGCAGGTTGGCCGAATGGTTAAGGCGTCAGATTCAAGTTCTGATCTCGAGAGAGAATACGGGTTCGATTCCCGTACCTGTCATATTTTTTTTATATATTTATTATGAAAGTCTTGATTTTAAGCTAGTTTATTCACGACGGCTCTACCAGAACAAACGACTGAGCGCCTTTTCGACTAAAATGGACAAAGAGCGGAAGATGTTGATTGTATCGCCGGAATTTGTCCAACGTCTTAAGTCTGGCGATGATGCGGAGAAAAATATATTATCACAGCTTGATGACGAAATGCAAAAAGTTTTAAAGTCCAAATTAACTGATCACGATAAATGGATCCAGTACAATCAGGTTTTACAACGATTCCTTCATTTCACAAACCAGGCGCGGCAGCCAATCAAAATACCTATTGAAACAACCAGTGACAACCTATCAAATGCCGTTATTTTATCTACACTTCCCAAAACTTTTAAGAAAAAAGCTGAAGTTTTCCTACGCATTTTGAGTACCTCAAGCGATGTGAACTGGGATCACAAGGGCACCGTTACTATAAAGGGTGAAATTTTACCGGCGTCTAACATAGTCGATTTAATTCATGACATTCTGCGGCCTCGAAAAACTATTAATCCACCCGGACGCCTACAGTTTGCTGATTACATCAAAGACCTTAACGTTCCTAATGTGCTGCTAGCTAAACCTAAACAGCAAAAGAAGCCAACCCCGACTGGTACTATAGGAAAAACCGGAATGGAAACTGATAACTGCGAGTCTGATTTAGAATATAAATTAAAAACACCAGCTACTCATCCAAGTCCACATCAAAAAGGTTCAGTCAGAAGAACATCGATAAGGAAACGCCTCCAAAAAAGGGCCGTTAGAAAAACGCCTCTAAGGCAGATGTCATCATCACCAAAAACGAAGGGAATTCTAGATTGGGTGCATCTTAAACTTTAAAATTACACAATGAATTTCTGATTTTATTACTTGCAGTCTTTTTAATTTGAAATGTCGTGCACCTCAAAGTACAGTTTTGTAAATTGCTAGCGAATTTTTAGAAATAAGACATTCTGCTGTACATTTATATTTATATTATTAAGTATTATACGAAATAAGAACAATATATAATTACAAAGTCTAAAGCTAAAATATTAGTATTTGCAGTTATTTTACAGTTACAAAGTGTAAAATTTCAAAAAATCAATCTACGATTTCATAATAGCGTGATATAATTTAGAAAATTGTGATTTCTTTTAATTTTGTGCGATACATTTTATAAAAAAGTGTAAAACATTTGCAAATTTTTCAACGAAATTGTGTGTTTTATTCAGGTTTATGTTAATTTGTGATCAACATACATATATTTTGTATAATTTCAAGTGTTATGATGGCAGTTTTGTAAAATTTTAAGTGAAATGAAGGGGCCAGAACATTTTTTCAACAAAATTACGTGTTTTTATTCAGGTTTATGTTAATTTGTGATAAACATACATATATTTTGTATAATTTCAAGTGTTATGATGATATTTTTCAATGAAATTGCGTGTTTTGGTGGTGTCAGAATATTTTTTTCAACGAATTGCGCGTTTTTATTTAAAAATTATGTTAATTTGTGGTCAACATACATATATTTCCGTCAAAAGTATAAGATTTTTTGAATTTTGTTTATCGAAATGATTGTGGTAGTAGATTTTTTCAACGAAATTGCTATTTCTTTTAATTTTGAGCGATGCATTTTATAAAAAGTGTAAAACATTTGCAAAATTATGCATAGTTTATGTAACATGATGTCGATTTTTGTGAAAATTTATGTGAGATGGCTTGTAATTGCGTGATTTTTGTTCAATTTTCATCGTGTGTTGAATAAAATATCGTTTTTTGTATAATTTCAAGTGACGTGATGACAGTTTTTGTATAATTTATGTGACATGATGTCGATATTTGCGAAAATTTATGTGAGATGCTGTATGATTGCGTGATTTTATTCAAATTTTTGTTACTTTGGGGGTCAACACATACGTCTTTTCGTAATTTTTGCGTGTTTCTATTCAAATTTATTTTCATTTGTCGTCAGCACAGACGTATTTTTGTAAAATTTTACTATTTTTCAATGAAAGTTGTGAAAAAAATATTGTTTTTGTCGTTTTTACAGAATTTAATGTGACAAGATGCCGATTTTTATAAATTTTCATGGGAGATGATGTCGATTTTCTAACATTTTAAACGAAATGCTTTGGAAATTGCATGTTTTTATTCAGATCTTACTAAAATTGCTGCAGAAATGGCTGTTTTTTATTCAAATCTTGCTAAAACTGCCACAAGTTAGAGAAAAAGTGTACAACATTTGCAAAATTATGCTTAGAAATAACTCTTACAACTGTTTTTACATCATTTTCTTTATTATAAAGCGTTTTGTAAGACGAAACGTGATAATTTTTAAGTGAAATGATGTGGGATGTCGTATTTTTTATCGCTTATTGGCTAAAAATGTCGTTTTTTGTATAATTTCAAGTGACATGATGTCAGTTTTGTAAAATTTTAAGTGAAACAGAACATTTTTCAACGAAATTGTGTGATTTTTATTCAAAATTATGGGGGACAACCATTCTTATACAATAAAAACATTTATTTAATGCGTATGTCTTATTTTATATGGGCGAGGGCACTGTTGTAATTTATAAGAAGCTAAAACTCAGTCGAAAATAACATTTAAAATTTATTTATAATATGTATATGGAAGTATAATGTTAGAACAGCTAAGTGGTACAATGTTCAAACCTTTAAAACCAAGACTTTTTCATACTTAGTATTTCAGGAATATATTAAAATCAAATTTGTAACTCGTTTTTATATTTACGATCTGGCTTTACCTCTTATCCCCCATTTAATTTTTAAACTAGCAGGCTTCGGCATGACGTAATCAAGCCACAAAGGGCTCAGCGTAATTATAAAACTCAAGCACGAAAAAAATAATGTCTATTTATTTTTAAAAGCGACAAAAATCATACGAACTAGAGTGGTTTATTAACCAGGCAAGCTTATCCCACTAGATTTTGTGTCACAGGGATTTTAGCGCCAAGCCGTTGGCTGCGCTGACCGGTAACCGTGCATTCTGTCGTCTGTCAACCAAGCAAGACTAGAAACCGTTGGAGTACGTACTGCTCGATCCAGACGAACAATGCATGCTGATTTAAATCTTGGTGCTTTCCATTACGATGCTAATTATAATTACAGTCTTCTAAACAATCCTGTTTAGGCACGTTAAATAAAACTTTCGAATTCTATGCAACGGTTAAAAGCCCTACACAATCGCCGGCTAAATAGAAAGTCTGCCTGGAGCGATAACGTCTTTTGTAATTACGCATAGGTAGCAAACGGGATGGAAAAGAGAAAGCTGTAGAAAATCAATGGGACTGAGTGAGATAGCGTCACTCATATTAAATTAATTACAGCAAAACTAGTTACAAAGTCAATTTTTTAAAATTATTAACAAGTTTCTAAGGCCCTAGACGGCACAATTCCGTTCTTATATTTTATATATTCGAAAAAATAATTTGTTTCAACTCGAACGGTGTGACGGCACAGCTGCGAAATGACGTCTTGTTCAATGCCTATATTTCCAAGTCGCCTCGATAGCGCAACGGTAAGGTGCTAAGGCTGTTAACCAGAAAACTAGGGTTCGATTCCCACTCGGGTCCGCCGCAAATAGATTTTTTAAATTTAAATATTTCCACGAGTGAATGCAAGAGAGAGACAGCAGCTTCGAAGAGCGAAATAGATCCACCAGTTTGAATTTCAAATATTTCCGCGAAATTTAAAAACAACCGCCGTGAGAAGTGCGCGCGCACCAAGATGGCCGACACCCCCGGGAAATTCAAATTCAAAAAATTAAACTTAGAAAAAAATCGGTAAAAATTCAAATTTCAAATATTCCCGCCAGAAATCCAAGATGGCCGCCAAAGTCCGACGCGTAATTCCGGAAGCAAATTAAAAATGGCCTCGCGTAATTTAATCAGTAGCACATATGTAAATTACATATCAAACTTCATATGTGATTAATTAGATCAAACAGCGAAATTAATTAGATCAAACCGCGAAATTAATTGGGTCAATCCGCGAATTAAAATTAAAACCGCGAAATCCGCGAATAAAACCGCGAATTAAGGGGGCGTGGCTTAATCGAATTAAAAGTGGTGGGGGATTTCTCTCCCCTTTCTACTCTTGTGTCATCTGCCATAATTGAAATCTTTTTATTGGAAAATTTCTCGAAAAACGGTATTATGTAGACTTAAGATGATGTCATTTTGAATCTTACTGCTTAAATAAGTAGCATTTTTAGGGCCACTTTCAAGGTGGAGGATAAGCGTAGGGTCATATTTTGCAATTAGGTCTACAATATCTAAAAACAGCCCCTTTTCAGAGCTGGTCTTTTTTTTCATCGTGACCTCTTAGGGACGCCCTCCTTTAGCTAAACAGAGAACAATATTTATAAATCTTTGGAACAGTTGGCGATTTTCAATTCGTTTTTCTTCTTGCTTTGATATAAAATCACGTTTAGTTTGATCTAACAAAGTATCAATCGATTTTCCTTTATCATAATACTTCCATGAAGAAATACTTTGTATTTGAAAAGTAGTTCTATCATGATTCTTAAACGCTTAAATGGCCCTATGCCAGTTATTAAAACCTTTTTTTGTAAATGCAGCATCAGTATGACCCTTATTGGCGGCGTGATTTGAACCAAAAAAAAACAGCAATGAAAACAGAATGCAGAATCCAACTGCTTACTGTATTCTACCCATTTGAAAGAATCATACCGATTTTTCTGAAAGTTTCTGAATTTTGAGCCTATTTTTCTACGCAGAAATAACGTTAAATTGGGTTGATGTGGACCTCGTTTAATTCTACACCCAAACTCTAACCTGTTAATTGGTACTTCGTTTGAAGGATCATCATATTCCGTAAGACATTCTTTTTCTTTGTTTGCACTCATTGACGCGGAGGCAGTCTCAAGAGATGCACTTCTACTCTTATTTCTTCTTCTTTTTGCTCGACCACCATTGTTCCTTCACCTACTGCTACCGATTGTGTTTCACTGAATTTTGGCAGTTTTATTAAAAACCGGTCCCTTTTCAACCGATACAGTACAGTCAGTTCAGATCAAATACTAGGAGTAGGTATTTAATTATTTATTTTATTAATATGAAACGCCAAGCGCAATTCGCAAAACGTCGCCGCGTCACAGGCCACTGGTGACTGGAACGAGTATATGTCTTAAACGTAAACGCACAATAGCACGTGTTGCGCAGCCGAGAGAGTGGGGGGAATTTGAACTTTAGTCCCTAGGGATTAAATGATCTACTTTAGTCCCTGTTTACGGGGACTGAAGTATCAACTTTAGTCCCGGAAGTGCAAAAAATATAGTAAACATTGTGTATTTTTGCCAAACAAATAGTGTTTTTCAACTGCTAAATAATATAAGACACTGGCGAAAATTAAATATCTGGGTATCATGTTAGAATTAAATGCTGAACAAATTTGGTGAACATTTAGCATATTTTGCCAACGAAAGTTATTTTTAGGAACAAATAATATAAGAGACTAGCATGATGTGAATATTTGGTTGTCGCTCTAAGATTATGTATTTTCTTAATTTTGGTGAGCATTTAGTATTTTTGGGAAACGAAAGTATTTTTTTGTACGAAAAGATGGGGTAAATTTGGTAGACTGTTAAATACCACCCCTTATTATTGGTCTACTACCAGTACTACCGTGGTATTTGCATATGAAGCGGAACATATTAAATTCGCAACTCGATCTCCGCAACGGCACAGTATATATTTTGTTTAAAGTTTAAAGATGTATTGATACTTCATAATACCAAGTTTCACTATTATGAATTTAGTTCTTTAGGTGGTGCCCGGGCACACTCGGCACCACCCGTAGTTTCGCCTATGCTGTCGTCCCTTGATGGCTTCGCAAATGAACTCAACCAATGCCGCTTGACTTTGCAGATGGAAACCAAGTACCGTAGTAAAGTCTACATTCAGAAATTACGTGGGATTCGTGCATTAATTTATATCTTTTATTATAACCTTCGTAATTAAAACACCATTCAACCTGATGACTGATTTATTGTTTGATTTATACAATGAAAACCAGGTCCAGCGATAACTTTTTTACTCGTTCGAGTTCTTATTTTTCGGCTTGTTATATTTTAATTAATTTTTATTACTTATTAACTGACACTTCATTTATTTTTACATCCACTTGATAAGTGATTCCATTTAATTTTTTTAATTGTTACAGATTAACAGTTATTCACTTAAACACACCTTAATAATTTTTTAAGTTCTCGCTTTTCATCTTGCTTGTCTTATTTCTTATTAACAATTACACATTCGTTATGAGATTCATGTGCAACTTCCTTGTAATTATCGAGATGCTCTATCCGACCAACTTGTAAGTCAATATTGATTTTAACATGTATAACCATTATTTGGCATTACTTTAAAGGATGAATTAGGTTACATTTGCATATTTATGTTAAGTTACTAGTCCCTGAAATTCCACCTTTTACAAATCTAAATCAATCAGGTCATTTATTGTTATTTCTACTTTTAATTACTGTTTATAAGTAAGGAACACAATCAATACATTAGTTATTTACCAGTGAAAGTTATTTGTAGTCCAAGATCATACGTGATTATTAAGGATTAAAATCATCCAGGGTGGCTTTATTGTTTAAACTACAATACTGAAACAACGTATGCAATTTTTTACAACACAAGTTTTTTTTAATTATAATTAAAAAAAGACTGGAAACGCAATTAAACCGTGTATGGTACGTTGTAGAATACAGAATAAAATTGGACATCAGAAAATAATATTAACGTCAGAAAAAGCAACTAAAAATAGATGAAGCCGTGACCCAAAGAGACCTCACGGAAGAAGACACATACAGAAGAATGGAATGGAAACTGGGGGCGGAAAAACGGCGTCAGCTGTAAAAAATCCGCATATATGTATGTAAAAAGCAACTAAAAATACAAAAATTTGGTTTTGCCAGATTACTCAAAAATGAAAAATCATACCAAGGATTTCTAGGTGTCATTTTGTTAGTCTTTTAGTTATGCAACTAGTTTCCCATTTAACCAAATTTGTATCTCTTACTATTAACGCGATCTCCATACTGGCTCTCCTTATCTTGAACACACTGTATATTTTAATAAAGTTGAGCACACCATCAGGAGATTTATTGACAAATCAAGACACATTGTTTTAGAAACTCGTATCGTGCTCATTAGAACAGTCTCGTATTCTTGTAAGTCATATGTCTACCTAATTTTTTTGTAAGTTCGAGTAATAACATTGGACTTATTAAACATACAGTAAAATCCAAGCCGAGTATAGATATTGGCATTTTAGACTTCTCCGCTAAAATGAAAAGATTAAGTATAATCTTAACTACTACATTTTGATAAAACATAATGATCCCCAATTTGATATTAAGCGAATCTACTGCAGTAACTGGTTAATCTATTCTTTACTGTAGGTGAGGGATACATAAAAATGGCAACAATGAAGTTCGTGCCCTTGGGAAGTACATCTTCATGTGACGAAATTGTTGTTGTTAAGACAAAGTGGAAGTTTAAAAGCTCGTTCTACCTGTTTGCCATCTTTGCGTTTGCAACGACCGGTTGGCCCTTACCAAATTCCTACTCGTTGTCCTAAAGTACCCCATAACCAGCTACCTTTTCTATCAGGCTGCTTATTATGGTGTGGTTGAGATTGTAAAATATTTGTGAAATGTAATAAAAAGAAAAAAATGTCAGCAAATCTTTAAATATTCTTATTTTCAGACTACACCAATATTATGGTCTAAAGGAGAATTATATTATTGTTACACAATTGCAAAAAACTTCTCCGATTTCAGTTGTCACGTATATGTTGGGTAAAAACTAAATTGTTTATAACAACTGCTTTGTAGTGTATACACGAAGATGCATTTTTAAGTACAGCTATTGCGGAATATTGTTCTTTAAATAATGAAATATTTCCACTTCTGTATACGCAGTCTGCCTTCAGCTTCTCCAACTATTTGCTTTCACGGTGCTATTTGAGATTAAATTGAACAAAACGCATCGATACTTAATTATTTATTCAATTTTAAATCATATTGCCCACATGAAATATTAGACAAAATTCTTAGTTGTGCAGAAAGCTTCAAACGATGACAAGACCACCATCTGAAAAAAGAAAATAATAATCATAAGCGATTGAACCAGACTTAGTTTCCAGTTATTAGCAATAAAATTCAAAATATACGTAAAAAGTATTCACCAAGCGTTAAGGGGACGGTGTACACAGAAGAGACGAGAGGAAGGCTCCAGAATATATCAGGGTTGGGTTTTGGTGCAGGAGCAGCCATTCCAAGGGCAAGAATCACGAGAACGATTGCCAGCTGCAAGTAATGGAGCAACACAATGAATATAAAATAAAATTCTTTATAAATTGATAAAATATACATACCATAAAAACAGCCTTCATCTTCGACTTTGTTATTTTTGTTCTGAATATACTTGCTGAACTTGAAAGTGTTATGTTTGTTTGCTTCTGCTATGAGCTTGATATATCATTGCGACTACGTAATTTGGAAGCTATTAGGATATCTTAACAAGGTGATTATGAATGGAGTCAAAATAAAGGTATATGTTTGTTGCATTTTATGATAAGAAGAAGCTAGAGTTGTATCGAATACCGGGAATATATAGACCAAAATCTAAAGCCAAATTACGATTCAATGATCTCCAAGAACTAAACAAAGTGACAATCCATTAGATAGAACATGGTACAATAATGTTACCCACCAGCTGAAACAAGAGCTAAAAAAAGTAAGAAACGAACAATTCAAGCATCATCCAGATACTTTTTCAAGATTTGATAACTCTAACTAAAAAGATCTCGAGAGTCAGCTTTATCAATACGTAATTAAACAGGAGCATGGGCCAGATCTGATTAAAAAAGCTGAGGCTCTTATAAAATATCTTACAGATGTTTTTAATGTTTACTTGTCACACCCTATCTGAGCTATCTCACTTGGAAAGTGTTACGATACTTTTGGAGTGTCCCCCGTAGTATTGAACTTTCGCTAGCTGAATTTCTGAACTTGAATATTTATGGTTGGCTTTTGTCAATTTTTGCATGCTTTAAACTAGGTATAATTAGCTGTATCTTATTTTTAATTATTTTCCTATAATTATCAAGCAGTTTGGTAAGCAACTCTTCGTATAATTACCCATATTCTACTAATTAAATTTATTTTGGTCATATTCCTACAGATATTTGTATATGGCGCTTAGGCAACCCCTATTGCAAATTATTCTGCACTATTCTATTTGTTGCTAGATAAAGGATATCACTTCTTGCAGTCACATTTTTCAGGCTGGTTTTTTCGCATCTTCTGGCCCAAAAATTTTGGAAAGTTTTGATAACTGGTAGCTGGTGGATTTTTGAGCTTTTTCCCATTTTAAACTTGGTGCTAGTGCCTCGGCCGTGTGCTTAAATTTGTGAGCTAATTAGTATAGCTCAGCTCCGTTTTGATTTTTCGGAGGATCTGAAAAAGCACATGTGCCCTTAAGACGTTCGTATTTGATTTGGTTATACTTACGTCCTTCGCAACTGCGGATTCGTTTGAGGCCAGCATTGTTTCTGCCCTTTCCTCTGGCTCAATTCCAGCGTGAGGTAAGATAAGGCCAGTTTCTTCTTATTTGGGACTTATTTGGGCGTTGTGCGTTATAGCCATTTACTGTCGGATGCCATTCATTTACTGTGGGATGCCATTTCCTGTCGGCTACAATCCTGGGAGAGTTTGGACGCTTCCTGCGAGAGGTTGGACTCCTATCTGAAGAGGCTTAGCATTCCTCGTTCGGCTGCTCTCCGCGGGCACCCAAACCGTCGATTCGGGCTCCTGAAATTAGCGAGTAGTCAAGGAATTCTGCAATTCTCTGGGAGCTACGCTAGAGGGTGTAGCACTGCACTCACCTGCGACACAATCACCGCTTTCTCGGTCCACTGGGCCTCCCGCTGTGTCTGCTGGAACCCCCGTTGCTTCTGCCGTCGTCGCCCCCCCCCCCCCGCAAGCCACAGGTTAGGAGCCGACATGTTTTTTTACTACAGGCAAGAAACTGATTTAGTTATCACTCTGTTTGCGGCGTTCGCGATTTTTCCGCGTTATTGTAATTTATTTGCGAGCCTCTACGTAGGTACAAGTTTGCCGAAGGTTTATTCAAGCGATTGCTTTAGCGTTCATTTATGTACCTGATGTATTTCCACTGAGAAAACTGCTCTGTCACTATATGGTCAAATACCCTGGTAGTTTTGACATTAGAAATTTTGGAATAATTACTTTAGAATCTTTCTGAGCTGATATTCGGGGTTTCGCATCAGCTGAGCGCTTGCATAACCTGGCCCTGCTATATCCTGCCTCACAGGGACTAATCTTTTTTTGTTTTGTAATTTAATACTCGCTACGCTCCGTTTTTAACCGCGCAATGTTTTAATGTGTTAGCCCATTCACAGGTCATAGTTATTACTGCTCGTGGGCTACTGTTTGCTCGATATTTATATTTATATTTATATTTATATTTATATTTATTATTGCATGTCGCATACTGTGTGTTTTCTTTGTTGTTGCTAGAAATATACAAAGGTTCATACTTATTGCCAAGTATCGCCTTTGCTACTTGTAACTAATTTTGCCTACTGCCTGCTGTGATTTATATTGCGATGCTATTTAGCCCTCAAATCGGCTCTGATTGCAGTACAAGCAAATAGCAAATTAAATCATTAAAGCACAGAGTTGTAATAATGCAAGCATCTGAGAAAATTCACATAAATTGCCAAATCATAATAACACTGGTATAATTCGCCAATGACATTGATTATATTTGAATAGGCACAGAAATATGGAAGCTCAAATTCCGTGTATTGGGTTTAGCAATATAATTTTAATCGTAATATAATAGATTTGCACAAACTAAAAGCCGAATCTAAATTAATTAAGAACTGGCACAAAAAGTTCAAGTTAGACACAGCTTAAAAATGGAAGCGTAGAAAGTAAAGTCATTAGAGAATGGGTAGCAAATGAACATTTTTAATAAAGGTGAGAACAAGAATGACTAGAAGAATAAGGCAAAGAACATAGAAAAGCCAGGCAAGTCATTTATTACATGAAAATACAAGACTTGGGGCTTTGAAGAGATTGAAATAGCAAGAAATTAGATGGAATTCAAATAAGCAAGAAATTAGACAATGTTGGTGGATTAAAAAACTAGTCAGTGTAGTGATAAACAATGGGCATTTAAGTGTGGTAAAAAAATCAAGTGAGTGGCGCATAAAAAAACGTTGAGAAATAAACAATTCCAAAAGACAATCATTCTAGTACATAAGAGTTTGTAAATAACTGATAAAATTTGTTAAATTAGATTATAAGTTATGTTTTTGTACCTGGTTGATTTCCTACAATTCAAATCTGTAGACAGTGTTTTGTCAATTACGACAAGAGAGAGCAGTTGTTCTAAATAAATTGGTGAAAGTGCTTGGTTTTTGCTCTATCTTTAATTACCAAAATTTCATAGAAAGCATAAATGTATAAAAAAATAAATAGCACCATCGTAATCAGCGAATTCGAGTGTATCAGCACAATTGGAGGCAAGAGATTCCAGGTATTTGAGTTTTTGGCGTTCCGAGGCGACGACGGCAGCCACGGCTTGGAGGCGATTTCCCGCAGCATCAATCTGCAGCATCGTGGGAAGGCATAGGGTGTCAGGATTCTTCCGGCAGCTCCACACATCAGGCCAGAACATAATCCAGCATCACGAGCAGCCCGGGGAGCAAGATTACAGCCAGATTCATAACAACGAAGCCCAGCTACGACAACCAAAGTGAGGTTAGTAGTGTAAAATTTTGATCTCCGCGAACGGTGTGAAAATTTGAGCATACCTTAATTACGACCTGGAGAATAAGAAAATCATAGCGGTTCATGGGGATGGCGAGGTATTTTCCCAGGATTTTCAATTAAAATCGTCAAGTGGAGCCCCATAAAACAAAATGCGAATACGGCGTCCTTTTTAAGAATGCACCAATAGCTAACGATCTGGAAAAACAAAGGAATACATAAACGCTCCTTGAAAGCACAAGTATTCAAAATCTTACCGTAAAATTTGTTCATTTAATTGTTAATAAGTCAATTTCACACGCGAGCTGAGATAACGAGAACTTGGTGCGATAGAATTGACATTTCAGTTTAACAACGGCACATTACGCCTACATTTCAGGTCAATCTGCCTACTTTTCAGAGGCGTACCGTAGAATTTTTAACTTGGAAAGTCAGGAACCCAACACCCGAGATTTTGAGTTTTAATTTCATGTCTCTATTTAAAATTGAGCTAGCGAAGTTAGGAAATCAGATGAATGGATTAGAAAAAGGGCAAACTACCATAAGAGTAATTCTCAATTTTGGCGTACCCAACGAAATTAATTAATCAGTTAGTTTGATTTTGCAAGTGGTAGAACTAAATTAAATATTGTGTGGTGACTCTTTTTATTTACTACATTAATTATAACCATACAAATATTATTACGTTAAGGGTCATTGCACTATATATAACATTCAAAAATAAAATTCACTATGCAGATATTACTTTTACTAAGATCACCTTCACAAACCCCACTTGGTGAAAATACATCACAAAATAAAATACAATTCAAGAACTTCATATTTCAATGGTTCAGTGTAAAACGAATCACTTCACATTGATGATAATACCAACCACTATTTGAAATTTTCACGTTCTGTACAGTAACTTTAGGCACAATTGCAGTGTACCAGTTAATGATTAATAGGTAATTTTTCTCGGGGATGCTAGTAACCATATCGCTCCTAAAAAAAATTACAGTCAATATATTTTCTAAATCATTCTCTTGTTGTAGGTGTTCAAATAATGAGGTTGACCTGTGAATAATACCATAGGTAATGGATGATTGCCTTATAATGTAATATGGACACTGATCTGTTAATTATAAAATTATAGGAAACTGTAGAATTTTCTGTAGAATAAATTGCATTCCACTTGATAATGGTCTATTTTTGGTAATAAAGAAGCTGGAATCGTTTACCGTAATCATGTGTAATTTCAACTGTAAATATGGAAAAATACTTAACTAACATCTGTAATTACTGATTGGTAATGTTAGATGCACATTGCATTAATATTAATCACTCTGATTTCGAATCTGTAAATTTAAGTTTTGTCTTTAATAACAAATTATAACTTTCCGCACTTTTTAATAAATGGTGAGATTTAAGTCACTACAAATTAGGGTTTCCAGTCCCGGGATCCGGTCCCGGGATTCTACCACAAAAACCGAGTCCCGGGACCACAGCCAGCCCAGGCGAAGTCCCGGGACCATGTCAACATGCGTGCGTATACTCGATATCAGAGAATTAGGACGGTTATTCACCGGCGTCCGGCGTATTACTCATACCTTTTGTACATTCTGCATTATTTGCATTTTGCGTAACGCAGGAGAGGTATTATTTTCGGTAGGTTAGAATTAAACCTGTGTGTTGTTTCAGCCACATTTGCATATCTTCTTCTATTTATGTATTTGTCTGTTTTTTTTTGTTGGATTTAGATATGTGCGAAGAAGCTGAATAATTTATATTTTTGGGTTTTAATAAGTGTGTTCTTTATTTGTCTGCTAAAGCATTACAATTTGAATGAATTCCGATTCGCAACCTGCCTTCCTTCTACATTTAAAAAAATAACGATTTGAAGTCACTATGACAACGGTTTTA
Organism: Agriotes lineatus; assembly: GCA_940337035.1. Taxonomy (NCBI): domain Eukaryota; kingdom Metazoa; phylum Arthropoda; class Insecta; order Coleoptera; family Elateridae; genus Agriotes; species Agriotes lineatus. The sequence continues at coordinate 48,440 of CALNHX010007665.1, read as the reverse complement.
TATATTGAAGATAAACAATTGGCGAAATGTAAAGTGGATTCCTATAAAATTATAATAATCAGAGGCAGCTTGACGAAAGAATTACGCACGCACTTTGCAGTTCAAACAAAAGCAAAAGCGACAGACATTTTTAGTACCAGAAGAAAGCAATGAAGTTGTAGACGGCACAGCACAGAAATACTTTATTTAACTTAAAACACTTATTTTTCTTAGGAAATTTCATTCGGAAATTTCACCTGAACACTATTTCTCTTTCGGGACCATTTTCGGGACTAGTCCCGGGACCTGAAATTTAACTCGTAAGCCCCGAAAACACTTTTGGTCTCGGGACTTGGAAACCCTACTACAAATATCTCAAAAATGGGGTGCCAAATACCGGGTGACTATAAATGATTGTGATTTTTTTTCTTAGGTTGGTACTGTGTATGTTGGTGGCACTGTACGTCTATGCCAAATTCAATGCTCGCAGGTTAGGTTTTGCGTCATTCTGTGTCAAAACTGACGCAAAACCTAACCTGCTAACCTCGAATTTGACATAGACTTACAGTACCACCAACATAAACAGTGCCAACCTAAGAAAAAAAAATCACAATCATTTATCTATAGCTACCCGGTAGAAAAATTAGTCAGGAGTCTTGTCTTGTTTCCTTTCCTTTCCCCAATAATTACTTTGGTAGCTAGGCAACAAATAAGTATTGTACCTATTTGTTGCCTAGCTACCAAAGTAGTTATTGCATTTTCTATTTCGGTTACTTAAAGCCGTTCACGACCTTTTTGGGACAGAGTTGGCTATGATTTTTTCTTTTCATGTTGGACTAACTGATTCGATGATGTAGCAGATGCAACTTTTTTTTTCTATCAGTGTCTGTTCGACATTTTCTTGCCACCACATTGCCAGATCTATTATTTTAATATTCCTAGGAAAATAAATGATTTATCAAATGTGTAAAAATAATTTTAATTTCCGTCAAAGGAAAAGTCAAAATGCCCAAAATAATTTTGCTACAACAAAAATGTCCATTTAACGATGCTACTTCCAATTAAAAAGGACAGACCAAATTTAAAAGAACGCGAGTCGATGTGGAGACTAGAGAATATCCGGCAACAATGTACCTATTCAGAAATATAACCTTAAACTGAAAACAACCTAACCTAACACAAAAAGTGTCAATTTCCATGAGGGAGTTTTGTTGCAACAGAGGTTCTGCCAACAAAATTACTAGATGGTCATAGCCTCACCTGACCCAAAAAGATCGTGAACGGCTTATATATGGCAAACAGTAACGGGTGTTCAATTGAATTTGTGGTCTAATTAGCTGTGATCGTTGTTCATGTCATGTCATAATGTTGTCATAATACGTAACTGCTATTACTTCGACACGAAGTGTACGAAGTATTGAAATTCCCTCATATCGAAAACCACTCTGAGTCAAATATCTCTAAAATTCGTGCCAACCGACTAATGAACCCGCTATACCAAATCTCCGTCTCGGCTGTGCGGATCTTTTGGTGAAGACCCCAGTCCACTAGACCCTTCCCTCGTATTGGGGGGCGTCTAAACGTGCTGTGCGGGGGATGTATGTTCGTATGTGTACACGATTCCGGTCGCCAGGAACATTCCTGAAGTCTTGGATCTTTTTCATACGATAGGGCGTCCGAAAATTAAGGCAACATCAACTTTTGAGGTATGGTCGAAGGCAAAAACCAAAGATATGGCACTTTCTGACCTTTTTCATACAACACTAAAACCTCACCTTCTGCTGATATTTTTTAATTGGTCAAGAAACGTCAAATTCCGGATTTTCATTGGTCACTTTTTGTCGGGTGGATTGAATAGTCAAGCTCATATTTTAAAAGTAAATTACATGGATTTGTCAGTAGCTTAGGTTCCGTCGAATTCACGACAGTACCTGAGGTATTGCTTGTCAAAGATAAGGTTATATTGACACTTTGATACGATCATAAATCCACGTAAGTCAACATAAATAAATAAAGCACGTCATACATCCTAGTCAAATTTATAGGACTCACCGTAATATGTTTGCAATCCGCTAAACTTATGAATTTTCCTTAACATAACCTGAAAATGGCCCGGCTGCGAAGAAGTCAAATAAGCAGTGGAGTAGACGGTAGACAACAAAAGCGGCGGTAAAGACAAGAGCTCCAACAGCAGCAGCAGCAATGGTAGCAATCCACCGAAACCCACAAAGAGCACAGGTGGCATTTTACAGTGATTTTGAAGGATATAGATACAAACACAAGGTTCACCTAATGTGCCAACATAAGCAAGACATACTTTTTGAAGGCCATCCCTTTCTCACGCAAAATAATGTATATGTACAGAGAGATTTTCTTTACTACGAACACGGCAGACGATATGTCGAATTTACAAATGCCGAGAATTTGACTTTGACAGTTCGCGTATTTTGTGAGTAGATAATATCTACTGTCTTTTCTATCTTTAAAATCGATAACTACGAAGCAACGGAACAGTGCAAATTGTAAAATGGTATTATCAGGGTCCAACGGTTGGGGAAATTCAAAATTATTTCACAACATTTGGGAATAGGCGTTGTTCATCGTTATCAACGTTACATGGAGTTATTTAAAATTTTGGAAACTTTGGATGTGTTTCTCCCCAAAAGCACAAAAGGCTTATTAATGTTCCCAACGAAGACAGGAATTTAAAAGAGGTTTGTATTACCGCTACTGACTATCCAGATTATTCATTTAAATAAATTGCAGAACTAGTAGATTTAGCTGCGATATTCTTCCCGTTGACCATTTCAGAAGTATGGAATTTTGTGAAGCTCAGACAGAAATGCCGAAAATTTCCTCTGGAAAGTCGTTTTCACTACAACTAACGATTTGAAGAACTGCGTTTAAAAATTAAAGGGGTTGTTCAGAGTACTAGCACTAATACGGCAAAGGCAGGCTCTTTGCAGAAGAACTAATTTAAACTTCTTGAATTTTGTTGTTTGAAATAAAAATAGTTTTATTTTTGTTTATATCTTTTTTTTACTATGAGTTAGTTTGTTCGGAAGAAATTATAGTCCATGAGCCAGCGACGGATATATTACAGTATTTTTAACAAGTCTGTAACTATTATGGAAGGTTCCTTTGAATATACTGAGAAGAGAATCCGAAGTCTGGCAAGTCTGCGGTGGTGGTTTTAGCCCCCTTGTGTCCTTGAAGGGCGGAAAAAAATAATGTGTCAAAACTGACACAAAACCTAGGAATAATATGTTGTTAACTCTGTAAGTCTATGTCAAATTCGAGGTTAGCAGGTTAGATTTTGCGTCAGTCTGTATCAAAACTGACGGAAAACACAGACTGACGCAAAATCTAACCTGGTAACCTCGAATTTGACAGACTTACAGTGCCACCAACTTATTATTTACACGTTTGAATTTCCACGGCCCGCTGAGGATCAGTTTTTTTGGATCTCTCGATATTTTACAGTAAATGGTTTAGTTATTTATGTATTAAGGGCGTAATCAATAGGATTATAGCACGAGGGAATGTTTAAAGCTCGACGCGAAGCGGAGAGCTTTAAATTTCCCGAGAGCTATAATCGTGATTAGGCACGTGGTACATACAACGTTTTATTTCATTTTAGTCCTCAAAATGGACAAAATTCAAGGATTCAGTATTTTGGCTACAGACTACTGCGTCGTCGTTGTGCTGGCGCTGCGAATTTCTGGTGTGCTATGGTTTCTATGCAGATTGTTGTTGTTGCTATACTACATTGTTGGTGCTTGTTATACTGCTTAGCAACTTTATAGGCCCTAGGGCTATAAAAGCCATTTTACGCCCTCTATCGAGAGCCAATAAACAAGATTATGGTTCCAAAATGAAATAAAAGTTTATTATGCAACTTTATGTGAATCTGAGGTAAACTTACCACCCGCGAAAGCGTCTGTCAATCTTTTTACTTACATAAGATATGATTACCTTTAACATAGCAGAGAGCCAGACTTGTTATTATACTTTTTTCTTATTATTTTTTCCATCCTTCAAGGACCCAAGAGGGCTAAAACCACCACCACAGGCTTGCCAGACTTCGGTTTCCTTCTCAGTATATTTAAAGGGACCTTCTATAACAGTTACACGCTTGTTAAAAATACTGTAAGCAAACCCGTTGCTGGCTCTTGGACTATTATGTCTTTCTTCAGAATGCGTTTTACTTTGTGAACTACCTTCTTTTACTTTACTGTTAACCTCTAAAAATCCTGTTTTTCAACTCTGAATTTATCACCTGAATTAATCATAGAATAACACAGTACCTCATATTATCCATTCACATAACTTGTGAACTGTTAATGTCTAATTTTTTAAATATTTGCTGAGTGTACATAGAAATTACAGTTTTTTTGGGAATGTACTTCGAATCTGGTGATTTCTAGTAATATTACAGTTAGGTTATGTTACATGTGTCAAAAGTTAAGCGAAGTTTTTCCTTGTAATAATTAACTATAGCTTTTTTTCCCTTCCAATAAGAAAACCCCCTTTCGTTTCTGTTCCATTGCGATTGAGGTGTATGCACAAAAATTAAAGAATTTTGGAGATTATTTTCTTACAAGAGTGTGACATAAGTCAAGTTTTTAAATTGCAAAAATTTCAGTGCTGCCAAAATCAGCAAGCAGAAGTTCCAAACCAGAATTTAAACAAGGTACCAACTTGACAGCGTTTTGACAGTTCACGAGTTTTGTGAATGGATAGTACATACTATCTGTGATACAATAATTAACAAAAATTACACTAGGCGTGGATGCCTCGTCTGCGTTGAACAGTTAAACAAGCAACGCAGACGACCCGTGGATTAATATCAGAGTACCTTAGATCGACTGTCAATCGGTCTTGGCGTCTTTTTATGCAATCCTAAATTCGCCGTGATTTACTCGTGTTCGCAGTTCATGAATTTTCACTGTATGTACTTGGTATGTACGGCTATCGCCTTAAAAATCTGGTACATCAAAAAAAATTTCCCTTTGTGAATACAACTGAAATAACATAAGTTACGTCCACAATATGTTGGTGGCACTGTAAGTATATGTCAAATTCGAGGTTAGCAGGTTAGGTTTTGTGTCAGTTTCTGTCAAAACTGACGGAAAACCTAACTGTAAGTCTATGTCAAATTCGAGGTTAGCAGGTTAGGTTTTGTGTCAGTTTCTGTCAAAACTGACGGAAAACCTAACCTGATAACCTCGAATTTGACATAGACTTACAGTGACACCAACATATTATGGACGTAACGTATGTTATTTCAGTCGTATTCACAAAGGGAAAATGTTTTTGGTGTACCAGATTTTTAAGGCGATAGCCGTACCTATTTATATTTGTTCCAATTGCGCTGCCAACCCTGAAGCAAAAGCACCAAAATTTAAATTGTTAAGATGTTATATGTCATGGTAGAAATGTCAAACTGACACTAAGGAATCATGTATTTTCAATTTCTAACAAATACATTGTAACCAATTGGTTCCAACTACCTAGTTTTCATCTTTTGGTAAAGGATATGCATGTTAGAATTTCTAATGCGTTTTTAATGCTACTTACGCTACCTGTGGTAGGCAATGCATGTCAAGAATGAAATGAAATATGTAATTTAGATGTGATTAAGACGTTTCCAGTAAAAATAAATGCGTATTATCCACAAATCCAAATCCACAATAAATGTTTGAGTTTGACATTTTATGTGTCATTCATAACAAGGTGCAATAATCACTTATAATACCATGAGTAGTCAAAGTTATGTCGACTATTTTTGCGGTGGTTCACGAATGTCCATTGCGCTTTGGTACGATTAGGACGAGTGCGCCAGCACGAGTCCTAATCCCAAGCGCAATGGACATGAGTAGTGATACCACCGCAAAAATAATCTACTTAACTTTGACTAAGAATGGTATTCGAGGGACTATTCAACACTATAACATATAAGCCAATCATATTGCAGACATTTGCTTCTTTCAACCAATAATAGCAGTATATCAGTGAATATTGGGCACCATGCAAAATATTCACAAAACAATGTACCTACTCAAAAACTAAATAGCCTTGTTGCGAAATATCGCTTAGCAACGATGTTCTGTCCTTAGTGATATCGCTAGGTTACGTAAAACTAAACACCATAAAACTGTGTGAACAAAGTTTGGCTCGCGTTAAACATTTTAAAATGTTGTGTTTTGGAAGTATTCCGCTGAATTTAATTGAGAATGAATAATTATATTAATTGTTGGATTATTTTTCAATAAAGTTAACCGTTATGTATTAATATTGTTAAATAGTCGTCCCAAATACCACTCGAAGTGGATATATGTTTTAAATATTTTGCCATTTCCATTGAAATTATTGCAAATTTCACTCAACAAAATCACATTTAAATGTCACTCGCCTTCGGCTCGTGCCATTTTTAATGTGATTTTGTATCGTGAAATTTAAACGCAATAATTTACATGGAAAAGGCAAAATATTTGTCAAAAATATATCCACTATTTGTGGTATTACCCTTGACTATTTAATGAACCAAACTACTTTTTCAAATTAATTTTCAGTAAATCTAGCAACAAACTACCTAATTTCTATAGTAACAGAACACTAATATTGACTTTTTCTAATAAAAATCGCATTTGTTAAAAATAGTCACTTGAATACCTTCTAGGAAGATATATCCACTGATATTTTTTTGATTGGTCAAGAAACGTCAGGATTCTAGATTTTCATTGGTTACTTTTCGACAGATGACAGGTGAATTGAATAGTCAAAAATATACGTTTTTGAAAAACAAAATAAAACATGTTGTGTTCTATATCTAGAGTGCTGTACTCGCAATAGCAACAAGGCTAGAGTATATTCGTATGCTGTATTACAGAAGAAGATAGCTCGAAAATAGTTATTTACCTAACAAGTTGGGGAAGGTAATTTTCCCGAATGAGCACTTTGTTTGCAGCACGACCGAAGGGAGTGCTGCATGTAGTGCGAATTCGGGAAAATTCTTCCCAAAGGAGTTAGGTACAATGTTTTTTGTAACGAATAACTGAAAATATTTTTAAAAATTAAAAAATTATGATTTAGTGTTTTACTAATTTACTGAGCTGACAGCACAAATCACTAAATTTTAAAAAATTGTAATAGGAGATTAGTTAAGTCAATTTGGTGTTAAAGTTTGCATGATTAATATTATATTAAATAAAAATCATTAAGTCGTAAATAGTTTAATAAATAAGCAAAAAAACGTTTCGCACAATTAAATTGGCTTCATCAGTTTATGATAATAAGAGCATTATGTTGAAATGGTTAAATGGAAAATTACAAATCTGAAAAGTTAAAGAATAGGTTAGCGAACTACAATAAAATTCCCTTAAAAATGTGTACTTACGGTTTAATTAGTTTTTGTAGAACATAACTATAATCATTACGACTTTTTTATATTTTTTATAATACTATTAAAGTAAGGAGTTAAATGATTAAATTTACATTTTAAATAAATAACTGTTATAAATTATTTTAATTAATATTTTACTGGCTTTCATTTCGAAGCAAGCAAGAAGTCTGAATTATTAGATAAAACTGCAAGGTTACATACAATATTTGCAATTTATCAGTAAGTGCGCAGAAGTTTAAAACTGGACATGCATTCGTTCAATTATTGCAGGGTTGTATTAAGTGAAATTTGAAAATTGTTATTATAAAGCGATATTAGTCAAGCAAAACATATTATTTAAGAAATGTGAAATTTTAGATATTTTATTTGAATAAATTGTGATAAATAGAACTTAGATTGTCAATATCAGTTCTATAATTAATTGCTGTTGGACTTTTTTGTATTTCAATCATTTCCAAGCATAATCTCTTTTTTAGATTGTTCTCTCTATGTAATATTGCTGGTTTGTTAAAATTAAAATTATGATAGTTTTCGTTGGCATGGTCTGTTAATGCTGTTTTTTGGTTAGATGGTGAAACTCTATTAACTTTTATTGAGTATTTGTGTTGCATTAATCTGTTTTTCAGTAGCTGTTTTGTTTGACCGATATAAGTGGAGGTACAGTTGCTACAATCAATCTGATACACAACTTCAGATTGCATGTTTATTTGGGTTTTATCCTTAAGGTTTGTAAAAAACATTTTACCTAAAGTATTGTTGTTATTATATGCAATTTTGAAATGATATTTGTTAAGTTCTTTTTTGATTTTTTCAGCAAGCTTGGGAATGTATGGGATTGAAATGTATTTATCTTGTGTTGCTATAAATGAATTGTTAAATTCATTGCCTAAACAATTAGGTTGTAATTCTATTGGTTGATTGAATTTCTTAATGTTTTTTATTTTATTGATACGTATATTAATTTTCTTTTTAATAAAATCTAAAGGATAATCGTTTATACATAGTATATTTGTTATTATTTCTAAGTTTTGTTTATGAAATTGTGAAGAAGAGAGCTTGATAGCTCTGTCTACTAAGTTATTAATTACGCTTGTTTTATATTTAATTGAAGTGTTTGAATTAAAATTTAAATATCGGTTTGTTTTTATATCTTTACGATACCAATTTGTTAAAATATTACCATTTGCTTGTCTGTATAAGGTTAAATCCAAAAAGTTAATAGACGCATTTTTATTTTCATTTTCTATTGTAAATTTAAGTCTTGGATGTACGTTATTAAAAAGATTAAGGAAATTTTGTTTGTTAATAGAGTCAGATGCCATTATGATATCATCAACATATCTTAAATAAAGAGAAAAATCGTTGTTTTGTTCAAGGATTTTTGTTTCGATTTGTTCCAATACAAGATTAGCAATAGTAGATGAAATAGGAGAACCCATTGCACAACCAAAAGTTTGTGAGTATGTTGTATTATTATATGTGAAATATGTAGTGTTTAGGACAAACTCAACTATTTCAATAAAATTATTAAGTGGGATATTCGTATGTTTTTTAATTCTGTTCCAATTATTTTTAATTGCGTCAATTGCTAGATCAGTTGGTATGTTTGTGTACAGTGAAACAACATCTAAAGAAAAAAGGTTATGGTTTTTATTTAATTTGGTATTATCAATGTGTTGTTTGCATTTCCAAGAATCTTGAATACTAAATTTATTAAGTGTGGTGACATTCGTTAATATTTTTGAAAGATATTTAGACAATTTGTAAGTAGGGCTCATATAGGAAGCAACTATTGGTCTTAAAGGTATGTTTTCTTTATGTAACTTTGGTAATCCATATATCTTTGGTGGAAGTCCGTTATGTGATATTAATTTTTTGTATGTTATGTTGTCAATATAATTATTATCTAATAGATTTTTTACCAGTTTGTTGTTTTTATTTTGAATTGCTTGAGTGGGGTCCTTTAATTCTTTTTTATATGTGTTAGCATCATTTAATAAATTTGTCATTTTGTTATGATAATCAGTTTTTGTCATTATTACTGTTTTTTGGGTTTTATCTGCTGAAGTTATGATAAGTTCTTTATTTTTATCAAGGAAGTGTTTAGTTTCTTGTATATTTTTTGTTAATTCTTTGTTATATTTTAATTGTGCAAAAAACAAACTTCCAGTTGAAAATATAATTTGCAATATAGAAAATGGCATTACAGAAATGACACAAACTCAACAAAACTCAATACGTGCTAATATTTGTAACATTTTAACAAATCATAAAAATAATAAACATCATACTTTAACTTTTGCACAATTAAAATATAACAAAGAATTAACAAAAAATATACAAGAAACTAAACACTTCCTTGATAAAAATAAAGAACTTATCATAACTTCAGCAGATAAAACCCAAAAAACAGTAATAATGACAAAAACTGATTATCATAACAAAATGACAAATTTATTAAATGATGCTAACACATATAAAAAAGAATTAAAGGACCCCACTCAAGCAATTCAAAATAAAAACAACAAACTGGTAAAAAATCTATTAGATAATAATTATATTGACAACATAACATACAAAAAATTAATATCACATAACGGACTTCCACCAAAGATATATGGATTACCAAAGTTACATAAAGAAAACATACCTTTAAGACCAATAGTTGCTTCCTATATGAGCCCTACTTACAAATTGTCTAAATATCTTTCAAAAATATTAACGAATGTCACCACACTTAATAAATTTAGTATTCAAGATTCTTGGAAATGCAAACAACACATTGATAATACCAAATTAAATAAAAACCATAACCTTTTTTCTTTAGATGTTGTTTCACTGTACACAAACATACCAACTGATCTAGCAATTGACGCAATTAAAAATAATTGGAACAGAATTAAAAAACATACGAATATCCCACTTAATAATTTTATTGAAATAGTTGAGTTTGTCCTAAACACTACATATTTCACATATAATAATACAACATACTCACAAACTTTTGGTTGTGCAATGGGTTCTCCTATTTCATCTACTATTGCTAATCTTGTATTGGAACAAATCGAAACAAAAATCCTTGAACAAAACAACGATTTTTCTCTTTATTTAAGATATGTTGATGATATCATAATGGCATCTGACTCTATTAACAAACAAAATTTCCTTAATCTTTTTAATAACGTACATCCAAGACTTAAATTTACAATAGAAAATGAAAATAAAAATGCGTCTATTAACTTTTTGGATTTAACCTTATACAGACAAGCAAATGGTAATATTTTAACAAATTGGTATCGTAAAGATATAAAAACAAACCGATATTTAAATTTTAATTCAAACACTTCAATTAAATATAAAACAAGCGTAATTAATAACTTAGTAGACAGAGCTATCAAGCTCTCTTCTTCACAATTTCATAAACAAAACTTAGAAATAATAACAAATATACTATGTATAAACGATTATCCTTTAGATTTTATTAAAAAGAAAATTAATATACGTATCAATAAAATAAAAAACATTAAGAAATTCAATCAACCAATAGAATTACAACCTAATTGTTTAGGCAATGAATTTAACAATTCATTTATAGCAACACAAGATAAATACATTTCAATCCCATACATTCCCAAGCTTGCTGAAAAAATCAAAAAAGAACTTAACAAATATCATTTCAAAATTGCATATAATAACAACAATACTTTAGGTAAAATGTTTTTTACAAACCTTAAGGATAAAACCCAAATAAACATGCAATCTGAAGTTGTGTATCAGATTGATTGTAGCAACTGTACCTCCACTTATATCGGTCAAACAAAACAGCTACTGAAAAACAGATTAATGCAACACAAATACTCAATAAAAGTTAATAGAGTTTCACCATCTAACCAAAAAACAGCATTAACAGACCATGCCAACGAAAACTATCATAATTTTAATTTTAACAAACCAGCAATCTTACATAGAGAGAACAATCTAAAAAAGAGATTATGCTTGGAAATGATTGAAATACAAAAAAGTCCAACAGCAATTAATTATAGAACTGATATTGACAATCTAAGTTCTATTTATCACAATTTATTCAAATAAAATATCTAAAATTTCACATTTCTTAAATAATATGTTTTGCTTGACTAATATCGCTTTATAATAACAATTTTCAAATTTCACTTAATACAACCCTGCAATAATTGAACGAATGCATGTCCAGTTTTAAACTTCTGCGCACTTACTGATAAATTGCAAATATTGTATGTAACCTTGCAGTTTTATCTAATAATTCAGACTTCTTGCTTGCTTCGAAATGAAAGCCAGTAAAATATTAATTAAAATAATTTATAACAGTTATTTATTTAAAATGTAAATTTAATCATTTAACTCCTTACTTTAATAGTATTATATAAAAAATATAAAAAAGTCGTAATGATTATAGTTATGTTCTACAAAAACTAATTAAACCGTAAGTACACATTTTTAAGGGAATTTTATTGTAGTTCGCTAACCTATTCTTTAACTTTTCAGATTTGTAATTTTCCATTTAACCATTTCAACATAATGCTCTTATTATCATAAACTGATGAAGCCAATTTAATTGTGCGAAACGTTTTTTTGCTTATTTATTAAACTATTTACGACTTAATGATTTTTATTTAATATAATATTAATCATGCAAACTTTAACACCAAATTGACTTAACTAATCTCCTATTACAATTTTTTAAAATTCAATTCAAAAAGTCAAAATTTAACTTATTACTTACAAATCACTAAACTTTTATCTACGCACCTGTCAGCTTTTGTCGACGTTTACAGCGCCTCTGGTGTTTGCAGGCGCAATTAAACCAATGAGGGACAATCCTCTGTATAATAAAGGAGAACGATCCACACGTGTGTGTTCCGAAGGCCCCCTTGGAGAGGGGCGGATCCCCGAGAGCCCCCTTAGATATGGGCGGAGCCCCGAGGGCCCCCTTAGAGAGGGACAAAGCCCCTAGGGCCCCACTAGGGAGGGGCGGAGCCCCAAAGGCCCTTTTGGAGATGGGCAAAGCCCGAGGGCCCCCTGGAGAGGGGCGGAGGCCCGAGGGCCCTTTTGGACATGGGCGGAGCCCCTAGGGCCCCCTTGAAGAGGGGCGGAGCCCCGAGGGCCCCCTTGGAGATGGGCGGAGCCCGAGCGCCCCCTGGGGAGGGGCGGAGACCCGAGGGCCCCCTTGGAGATAAGCGGAGCCCCGTGGGCCCCCTTGGAGATGGGCGGAGCACCAAGGGCCCCCTTGGAGATGGGCAGAACCCGAGGGCCCCCTGGAGAGGGGCGGAGGCCCAAGGGACCCCTTGGAGATGGGCGGAGCCCCGTGGGCCCCCTTGGAGATGGGCGGAGCTCCGAGGGCCCCCTTGGGGAGGGGCAAATCCCCGAGGGCCCCCTTGGAGATGGACCAAAGTAATAGGCTAAAAACCTGGTGGTAAATTGAATAGAATAGACCGAGCAATAGCGCGCGCAGCTTCGTTTATTATAAAAATTTACAAAAAACAAATTCCCCTAGTTTTTGTTGGAAAGTAAAAAACACCGCAGTGCGGGTAAAGTAAGTTTCGGCGCATCGGGAATTACCGGGAAATATGAATTTTGAAGTCATGAGTACAAAAAGGGATATTACATATCTTGGCACATAACCGTATGTAATATATTAATGTTGTATTTGTAGCTATATCCTTCAAAATCACTGGCATTTTGTCCTACTGGAAGCACTTCATAGGTTTTACTACTTGTTTTGCTATTGCTGTAGGTGTGGGATACATGGGCTATCTTGAAACTAGAGTCAACACACCTTATGATGACAAAAAGGTACTCGAATCTGCTTGTTTCGAGTACAAATCAACATTTTTTTCTGTAGGTAGATGGTCATGAAAAGCGGACTTGATATACCAGAACGTTTTTGGGGCAGCTACAGGCCAGGCACATATTACTTCGACACGAAGTGTATGAAGTATTGAAATTCCCCCATATCGAAAACCACTCTGAGTCAAATATCTCTAAAATTCGTGCCAACCGACTAATGAACCCACTATATCAAATCACCGTCTCGGTTGTGCGGATCTTTTGGTGAAGACCCCAGACCACTAGATCCCTCCCCCGTATTGGGGGGTGCCTAAACGTGCTGTGCGGGGTATGTATGTTCGTATGTGTACACGTACACGGTTCCGGTCGCCAGGAACCTTCCTGAAGTCTTGGATCGTTTTCATACGATAGGTCATCCGAAAATGAAGGCAACATCAACTTTTGAGCTATGGTCGTCGGCAAAAAAAATTTTTTTAGGTTTTTTTTTTTTATAAATAACTGGTTCATAACATTTCATTGTATTGGTGAAACAGAGTGATGTTGAGTGTCGAAGTATTATTGGAAAGCACGGAAGGGCGCTTTTCTTGGGTGGGGGGGTACCGTATATATTTTTTTAAATTTAAGATTCTTCTGGTTAAGCACACTAGGGCTGTTCACAGTATTATTAGTAATGTTACATTAACTCACGAAAATTATATTACACAATGAGTTTAGATTACGCGTTATCAGTTTATGTCACATGCTTTTAGTCACTGTCCGAAAGCAGGATATCTAGCGGTAGCCTTGGCTTAAGCTTGGTGGTTGTGGATTTTTCACCTAGGTGAAACTGCTGGGCAAGTTGTTGAGATTAAATGAGTTATGGGATTCTATGAGATTAAGATCAAAAATACTATTTTATCTATCATTTTACAGATCAAGGCAGAAAACATTATTTCACATAGATTATCGAACCAATATTAGAAAATACTCACCCAGCTTCTGAATCAATCTCTTGACATTTTTAATAACAGTAAGAATGAATTTAAAAAACTAGTGATTAACACTGTTATGGATTATCCTGAGGTCTATGCCTATGCGTAAATAAATAGGTTACAGTTTTTGTTTTTTCTCTTGTGTTTTTTTTTGCAGATGGGTGGGTGCTACTGCGAGACAAATGATTGGTACGGCTGTGATATAATGTAGGCCGCATTTTAAAACTTCACTGTATTGAAGAACTTTTATATGTCAATTTAACAAGTAAGACGTTATTGGTTATTAACATCGGCATTGACAGTGACAAATTCTAATTGCATAATATATGCATTTATTCATAATCATAAACATAATCTCTTTTGCCTTGTCGAGTGTCGACGTGTCAGTAGGAATTCAAATTTACTTAAGAAGATGCGGTCGTGCCGGTTGTTTGTCTAGGGGTAGTACCTAATTAATTGAATTAATTTAATTAGTTTAATTGCAATTGTTTATGTTATTGTTACATTTAAAATATTTAAGTTATTGTTAAGTTTGAAGTACATAGGAGTAGTAAGTTCTACAAACAATGTAATTAGGCGAAATGCTTGTTTTGTTTGTTTGTTAATAAATAAATAAATAAATTGGCAAATAACTTTTTGGCTGAAGTTTTAATGAAGTCTTCTATCGTTGAAACTGCTAACTCGCGGTAAAGTTGTGAATTCTGAATGTACCATTCGTTGCTATTCTCAGTACTTTATTCTAAAGAGTTTGAATGTTTTTAAAGTTTGTTTTACTTGTAGCACCCCATACGGTGCAAGCATCATTATAATAGGTAGAATTATTCCCAGGTATGAAATTGGAGAACACTCAATTTTGAGATGAGAGTTTTATTTAGAATAGGGTATAATATAGCAATCCTTGTAGTTTATTATTAATGTGTATACGCCATGCTAGACTTCTATCTAAATATAGCCCGAGATACTTGATTGCACGATCCAGCGGGTTCCAAGGTATTGGTAGATCATTGATAAAAATCCAATCCGGGTCAATTGGTCTACGATGGGTGAATATCTTAGTTGTGCATTTTGATATTCCATCGATTAAACCACAGCAAAAGGGCATTTAAACAGTTCTGTAGCATTTCAGAGTGCTGTGTGAGTATCACGGTATCATCCGTGTACATGGAGGTTGCACTTATCTCTGAGACAAGTATATCATACACGAATAAGTTAATAGTACAGGTCCTAGAACAGATCCCTGCTGCACTCCAGCAGCGGTGTGCTTTATTTCTGACAGTATGGCATTAATTTTAACACGGAATGTTCGATTTGTGACAAATGACTCTATCTTGATTAAATAACTTGAGAAATCTAAGGTAATCATTTTAAAAATTAAACCTCTCAGCCACACTCTGTCAAAGGCTTGAGCTAAGTCTAAGAACGCAGCCACAGTGTGCTTTTTCTTTTCGTAACCTTTGATAATAATTTCAGTAATTCTTAGTAGTTGATGTCGTCGAATACATAGATCTGAATCCAAATTGAAAATGTGGGGGATTTGTTTCTCTTCGATGTATTTGTTTAATCTGACAAGAATGATTTTTTCTAGAACTTTTGAGAGAGTACATAATAGGCTTATTGGCCTATAACTGCTGGGATCATTTTTGTTCTTGCCAAGTTTGAAAAATATTACAACCTCAGTATTCTTCAAGGTTGTTGGAAAATAACCAATGCTGATACAGATATTAAATATACTTGCAAGATAGCTCAAAGCTTTTGGTGTGAGATGTTTCAGTAGGATGTTCGAAATGTGATCGTAACCAGGCGCTTTTTGTTGGGCAGACCATGTATGACTTGTTTGATTTCTGATGGTGTGGTAATAGCAGCTTCATTATTATTTATTAGAAGAATCTGTCCGTCAACGATGGATTCAATTTCATTTGTGTGTTCGATGTTATAAGGTGAGGTGTTGGTGGTAAAGACGCTTTGCAGGTGATCTGCCATTAATTGGCATTTTTCTGAATCTGTGCAATACTCTTCGTCATTATATTTCATCGGTGGTATTATGTTTAGAGTTTGCGGACAATTTGATAACTTAGTGAATGAGTTTGTTCAATTCAGTTTTGTAGGCTGTGTGTGCGTTGATATAGTCTCCGTAGACATTCTTTGTCCTCATTAGGTCTAGGATGTATTTTGGTGGCCTGTGTTGCATTTGTCGATGGCTTTCTTTATTTCTCTGGGAAGATAATTAAGTAGCATGCACTATGGTGTCTGTTATGTGTTTAATAGCGGTATCCACTGTTTGGATAGTATATGGTTATTTTTGTGATTTAATGTTTTTATCTATGTGATGCTCAAATTTGTCCCAGTCTATGCTTCCTTTGATTAGCTTTGCAGGTCGTGTTACATTAGGGTGGTTCTAATTTTGCAACCTCGGAATTTTGTTAGTCGCACCCCCTAGAGTCGTTCCAATGTCAAGAAAAATAACCCATAAAAATTTTGAGCCAAATCGAACAATATTAACACGTGCCACCGAGCCTCGGAAGTTTCCGGATTTGCTGATTTTAAGTGAATTCAATTAATAGCTGACGAACCGATAGTCCTATCGAAATTTTGATAATAACGTAAGTAAAAGAAATTAGTAATTTTTGTGCGCGAAATGAGTGTTTTTTTTATGGCGCGTGAGAATGTCACTTTTCGCCGAGACCGTTAGTCATTCAAACGCGCCATAAAAACACGAATTTTGCCACGAAATACAAACAACGTTTTTTCTACAGCCGTCAAAAAATGAATAAAAGATTCTCTGCAACAAAATCATACGCATATAGCAAATAAGTAGAGTAATATTATTATGTACGTAACGTTTTATATGTGTTGTAACGAAGGAAATGGTGTTCCAAAACCGTAATTTAAAATCTAGTGCGTAAAATTTTTTATTTACGATGTATGAAACGCAATTTCACGCACACTTATTGAAACGTTAATGTCACTTTTATGTGTCAGTTGTAGAAAATTGTAATTTTTCTACAACTGACACATAAAAGTTGTAATTTTTCTACAACTGACACATATTTTATTCTTTTTTTGACGGCTGTAAAAAAAACGTTGTTTGTATTTCGTGGCAAAATTCGTGTTTTTATGGCGCGTTTGAATGACTTTTCTACCTCAACCTAACGGTCTCGGCGAAAATTTACATTCTCACGCGCCATAAAAAAACATTCATTTCGCGCACTTAATACAAAAATTACTATTTCTACAATTTTAGTTCTACGCAATTTCTCCGAAAATCTACTGGATGTTCAAAAAAAAATGCGTAGCCGTAAGATCTTAGAAAAACGTAAAAATTCCATATTTTTTCCATTTTTAATTTGAAAACTTAGGAGTATTACAATGTTGAAGTAAATTGCAATCCTTTATTCAATTTTAGGCCAATTTTTATAGTAGAAGTAAATAGATATTAATTATATATAAATGTTTGAAATTCAGTAATAACAATGTTTTACCTATTTTAAGCATATTGAAATATTTTCAGAATCAGTTATTTAAAACAACAGACTCGAACTGTCGAACACAGTTTTTTTGTTTGTCAATACAAACCAGTTGTTTAAAGGGAGGGTACCATCAGTACCATCAGGGGTGGTTTGGTGCAGTAGGGTCGCTAGCATGTCAATTGTTTTTCGGACCATTCAACCGGAAGAGAGATCCGAAAAGCAAATGTGATATGCTAACGACGCCACTGGTTTACTGAAATCTGGAACCCTTGTTCAGTTACTCTATTTTTACTATATATATCACAGGAAATGATGCACATCAAATTATTGGTAGTAAGTTTTACAAGTCCTTTTTTTAATATGCGTATAGTTAAATTGAATTTACGTGAAAGTGCAAAATTAACTATATTCAAGAAGCAGTTGTGCTTTGGCAAAAAGCGCGGATTCCAACTACGGAAAAGCATCATTGTGTACAAAAGCTGAAATCATTAGGCCCTGAACACACGGGATTCCGTATCCCAGAGTCGGAATGCGGGATACAGAATCTGAGTCTGTTCAGACACGGCGACTGAATCTCAGACGCGGGCCTTCAGTCACTTGCAGTGCCGTGCTGTTATGGACCTAGCATTGCTGTTCTTTGTTTCTGTCGAATTAGTCTAGAAGTGCTGTATTTAAAGTCAGGGATTGGGCTCTACAAAGCTAATAAACTTTTCATTGTCAAATAATGTACGCTCTATGATCGTTGTATAGTAAGGAACGCCTTGCTTATTCGATTTAAATAGAAGTTGAAGAAAATCTGCTACGCCTATGACATGATATCATATGTTCTGGCTGGCAAAAGTAGGCGAGTCCAGGCCGTGGTACACGTGGACTCATATCCTCTATATGCTCCAATGGTAAATCGGTATCCGAGATACAGAATGTGTCGCCGGCGGCCGATTTTCCTTATCTCTCCATTTCGGCCGCCGGCTACAAATTCTGTATCTCGGATACCGATTTACCATTGGAGCATATAGAGGATATGAGTCCACGTGTACCACGGACTGGACTCGCCTACTTTTGGCAGCCAGAACATATGATATCATATCATAGGCGTAGCAGATTTTCTGCAACTTCTATTTAAATCGAATAAGCAAGGCGTTCCTTACTATACAACGATCATAGAGCGTACATTATTTGACAATGAAAAGTTTATTAGCTTTGTAGAGCCCAATCCCTGACTTTAAATACAGCACTTCTAGACTAATTCGATAGAAACAAAGAACAGCAGTGCTAGGTCCATAACAGCACGGCACTGCAAGTGACTGAAGGCCCGCGTCTGAGATTCAGTCGCCGTGTCTGAACAGACTCAGATTCTGTATCCCGCATACCGAATCTGGGAAACAGAATCCCGTGTGTTCAGGCCTAAGGAGTTGATAGAACTTTTTTGCACGTAAATTATGTAGTTTAAGTTCCGTTGAAACAGTGCTTACAACCGCCGCATCTGTCGTTTTGGCGAGCTCCGTTTTTTTATATTCACAAAAGGAACAAACGTCAGTCCGCGGATTCCCAAATCCAAGGTTAAATTTTCTAGTAAATATTTTATAATACTTACTGAATGATGAGATTCGTGCATTCATGGCGTGCCTGATATTACACCACATTTTAGAAAGTTTTTTCACCGACAGTTCAGGGGGTAAGTAACCACGTATGCTTTTATTTCTTCCATAATGACTACTTCTACATTTTAGACTTTTAATATGGTCAATTATGGAATTCATTATTTCATTATCGGCAACGGTTGCTCTAGAACCACCTCTTCGTTCAGGTCTAGACGTACCTTCCTTCAAAAAATAAGCAGCAATAGCTTTTATCCTGAATTGAGAAAGTTGAGTAACTGATTGAAACGAACTTGCACATACTCGTACGGAGGAACCATCGATTTTACGAATAAAATAATCATTGCGTTGTCGTTTAATAGGATTATCAGATCGTGGGCGGTGACGTTTTGGATGTTGAGGCATTATAAATTTTATAACAAAATTGTTTTGATCTGCAGCCGATTCATGTAAGTACAGCTTGTTGAAAAACTCTGAAATAAATCATGCGTAAGCACAAGTAAATTAAATAACACGCAGAAACTAACCTTGTATATCTTCCCGACTCAGTTCATTTGCTTGACATAACTTGGAACTCTGATGGACGCATGAAATTGTGGGTTGTTTACCAGCTGCACTATTACATTTAACGGAACTTATTTTCTTTTTCCAGCCACTTTTATTCTCCCTTTTTCGCCTACCTCTTACAGAAGGGGTCACTTCTACATTATAATCATCTAACATACTTAACTATTTACTATTTTTATTGTACTAATACAATTCACAATTAGCGTAACAAACACGAGACCATACAGATCACACGAAGTGAGTAAATATTAGTCACGCTTGTAGGTTGTCGATCAGCTGGCAATAATAATGATGCGTAAGCGCATTGGTTAGTTTTGGAATATTAATGTGTGTGGACTTAAAACAGTTTTGGAATAAATCCTAAGCAAATGTATATAATTCGAATGGGACTTCAGCGACTTTTGCAAAATATTAATGTACCAGGGGCTTGGTATAGTTTCTTACTATAAAATAGCAAGCAAACGTCAATTTTCACTTTTGTGGACTTAGGCGGTTTTGGAAAAACGCTCTTCAATTGTACTTGGATTTTAATTTGGCCGCGCGCTCGGAGATGGTTTCAGCGGCACCGTTTGTCGGCTCTCGGGTGTTTTATTGGTGTGGGTTATTTGCTTGCAATTTTTTTATGACTGGCAAACTGTTGGCCCTTTATTGTCTTTGTTGTGCAGAGGTTTGCATTTAAAAATTGGTGCTCCTTTGAGCTGGCATGCCGCGATTTATTGTTTTATTTTTGTAACGGTTTTCTTTTAAAATTCGTGTAGGATTGGGGCGCTCTGCTGGTGAACAGATGTGTTTGTAATTTGTTTGCTGCCTGCTTGGCGATGGAAAATTACTTCGTTGATTTTATCTGTTCACCGATTCATATTAAGGTAGCACGTATTTATTGTGTTAGTTGATATGAATTTGGGACTATTTTATTCACTAGTGAATAAAGTAACATTTTATCCACCCTTATCATTAAAATGTTACTTTACTATGGAGATTTTCAGAGATACAATACAGCTTTACAAGTAGATATTGGAAACATTTTTTTGCATAGTGATCATGAAAGTCATCTTCGTTAATGAAAAATCAAGAAGCATCGTTGACGCTGTTGAGACATTGCAAAGTTTGTTGTTGTGACTGCACAACACGCAGTTGGGCACGTGTTGATAACTGCTGGAATTTGCGCCTTGATGCCATTCGCTGTAAATTGCGAGCTGGACTATAGAATGTTTTGGCTTTTGGTGTTAGCTTTTGCTGACGAGTTACACTACCCAGCTGCAGCAACGAGGTACTCTCTTTGTATCTCAAATAATCGAATGTGTTTTTTTTGTACATTTGTACATTGAATTTGTTTAAATAAAGGCATTTATTATTATTATTATTAGTATTTCTTTCTTGAATTTTATATACTCAAAAAGTGGGACATTAAGAATTGTTAAAAATATTTCATAATTACACTACACTTTTAACATTTGTTTTGTTAAATGACCCAATTAAATTGAATTCCGCGAATTAAACCGCGAATTAAATTGACCTAATTAAGCCGCGAATCAAATGCTCCAATTAATTGACATTCTCTCCACTTCTTTCTAATCGCTCTGCTTTCGCGGGGTGTTTGATTTGCTATTAGCTTCACGTGATACTTTCTTTTTCTGCTCAAGTATTTAAGGTTCCTTTTCATCTTCTCTTCAGCTAGCAACTCTGGATTCAATTTAATTCCTCCTGCCTACGTTTTTCCGCGTCTCTTTTTTTTCTCAATCTGTCTTCTCGAGACTGTGGTGCCATATTCCTGATTGCTTATTTCCTACCCTATAAAGGTTTTATTTTTCGTAAATAACTTCAATTAAACCAAACAATTGTGAACTATTTGTTATTCTCCTGGTATCGCGTCATTCTCTTGTCACCAGAAAATTTTGATGTGCCAGGAGAATGATGACCAGGAGACTGATGTTTTCAAAGTGAATAGGGCACATAATAATTTGAGGTTAGAAATTGCAGGACAAGTTGAGAGCATCATTACACACATTTTACGTTATTTATAACAAATACTGCTGTTGTAGAAGACAGCTAACGATACCAGGAAAATGACTGCACCAAAAATTACACAAGCAATAATCACTAACTTACCTAAATTCCGCAAAACGTTCAAATTCTAATCGCGGGAACTTGAACTCTGCGAGAAGTATGCGCACAACCACTGAGCTAAGAACTTCAGCAGGCGAGCTCGAAAATTTTACGCGGGCTTTTAATATTGACTTGAACCGACACGCCAGAAGAATGATTGTTACATTCAGTGACGGAGTTTTCTGCCGAGTAAACAATATTTACAGTTGTACATATTGGCTACATTCTTATCACCTGAGATCAATATTCCATCTCTCATAATTTGCTTTATTACTACTTGTTCTTCACTTTTTATCAACGATTTTAATACTTTCCATAATTTTCGTGGATTTTGTCTGTTGTCTGCAATAGCCCTTTCATAGTACTTTTTTCTTTCTTTTCTTAACATTTCTGTTAAAGAATTTCTTACTTTTTTATACCTGTTCCATTCTTCGGTGCTATTTGTTATTTTACACCTTTGATATATTTCATACTTTAATTTCCGTTTTTGTCGTACCTGCTCGTTAACCCATGGTCACTTCCAAACATAACCATCTGCTGCATTTACTTTAGGTGCATGCATATCAAGGGCTGTTATTACGTTATTATATACAGTATTAAATAAATTGTCTACATCGATACTATTATACTGCCAATCCATATCCATCAATGACAATACAATCATTCTCATATTGTTATCATTCAGTTTTCTATTCAGGACTGAGCAATTATTTGCAATCTCCACCTTGCTTTTCAAATATACACATAGAGTTTCGTGGTCAGTTAATATTTCTTTCTCTATAACCTCTACTTTCAGGTCTGGAATATTTGTTACTACTAGATCTATCAAAGTCTTAGAACTGCATGTCAGTCTGGTTGCTTTTGTTACTACTTGTTTCATTCCTAATAAATTAACCTCATTAACTAACCTATTTCTATAAAAGTCATTTTCAGCAAACCAATCGAGGTTAAAATCGCCCATTATAATGCAGTTCGATCTCTGTAATACTTCATCATCAAACCACTCCGATATAGCATCTAAGAATGTATTTGAGGCACTACTGGGTGAATGGTAAATACGTGCTATATAGTATTCAATTCCACTGTACTTGAAATTAATTATTAAACACCATGTGTTATTCTGAATAACATATTCCTTATGCACTCGAAACTGAATTTCAGATCTAATATATATTGCAACACCACCTGTATGTCTGCTATGTGAAACTGACTGAACAAAAGAATAGTTCCTAATTTTTAGTTCGCACACGTCAATGTCTCAGTTATATGAGTCTCAGTCAAACACACAAGAAGGGGCTTTGAATCAATTAGATAATAAGATATTTCATCAAAGTTTGTTGTGAGACCCTGCGAGTTAATACACAAAACCCCACTATTCACAGTCTTTTCTTGCTTTAATTGCTACGCTCTATAATTTGTTTTATTCTTTATAGCTCCTTCAAATGTCTTTCTCACCGGACACTCCATATTGTATGATGCATGATTCGCATTCAGATCCAACCTATACTTTGTGCTAGACACAGTACAATTAATGCACTTCATTTCACTACTCTCGCACTCTCCGGATTTGTGAGATTCGGATCCATATTTGTGGCAAACTTCTTTATTTTTACATTCTGCTGCAAAGTGGTTAAATCGTCCACATTTATAACATCGCATTACATTAACGTATTCGTAAACATTACATCTGTTCCAACCAGTATTAAGTTTCGCTTCCTTCATAATTTCACCAAATATCTCTCCATTCAACTCCACTACACATTAATCGTTTTAAAATCTTTTGTAAATTTATTGTGCTTTACGATCGCCTCAGTAATTTCCTCCTTCGTTAGGTTTTCTGATATAGTACCAATTATTTTTACCTTTGGATTAATTGCTTTTGGTATTTTTACATTGTAACTCTGTCCTAATGCTTCCTTCACTTTCTCTTTCAGCTTTTCCCTATCATCATGAGAATTACATGCAACAACTATTCCACCATCTTTTAATGATTTAATTCCCTGTATTCCTATTGATAACTGTTGCGGTTTCATTTTATTCATCAGTACTTCTTTTGTTACTCCAGCTTCCTGTACTACCCTTGGTTTAACTACAATAATCTCATTACATTCTTTGACTTCTTTAACAACTTGGCTATATAACTTATTCTCTTTTCTATCTCCTGTAGATGAGGTACTCACTGTGATTTTGATTTCCTTCAGTTCTCTTCTTATTACATCCATTGATTCAGCTAATTTGCTTATGCCATTAGCACATTCCACGCACACTATTTTTAAGACCCGATTTTTTAAAGGTAAACACCGATCTTCCGTGGCTGATAAGCCTAAGCATTTCTTGTGCATAGGCAGCTTACAAAAGTCAAAAAAGCAGTTCTGATCACTATCATCTACTTCATTTTTACATATTTTGCAAGTCATCATGTAATCAATCACATATCCATAACCTCAAAAACTATTTCTTCTAATTGGGCTTTTAATAAGGCACTTATCACTTTGCAAACACTTACACATATATCCACAGTCTGTACATATCCACAGTCTGTACAAATACTATTAAGTACTTCATACGAATTTACCTAAACTTTGACTTTTAAAATTCATACACACTATTTGACTAACCTTGACAGGTTCAAATATGAAAACCGCATTCAACAAATATAGAATAATATAGAAAATAGATTTTATATATATAACCTTGTGTTAATCGTCTGGTCATTAAATACCGTCATCTGGGGTGAGTTCGGACACTTTTTGACAGTTTTTCAAATACATCTAAGCTGCGAGTTCGTCAAAAATCACAAAAAAATTAATTAAGTTAGTTTATACTTTTCTTTATCCACTTTCATGCCTAATTTTTTTTTAATAAGTATTTTGTATATTTTTTTATTACTAAAATGTGTCCGAACTCACCACTACATAACCAAGGGGTTGTTTTTCAACCTCCTGGTTACCTGTTTACGTGCTGCCACGTTTTTGGTGATATAGGGGTTGGTTTGAACCCGTACATCACTCTATTCACAAGTAGAAGATTGTCACTCCTCTGCTATCCCCTTGGTGGTACCTTAAGGGGGTAAGGGCTAGATTTGTTTGAATGAAACACCCACAAAAGAATAATTAAACTTATATTGAAAGAAACTAATAATTCGGCACGATTACAATGGGCTTCCGCCCTCTCTGTTCATGGATTAATTAACTGTAAGCTTCGTAACTAGATTAATCAAAATTATGCTTAATTTTTTTGATATTAATTTGTTTTTGAAGGAAAGAATAAATCTAGCGACGGCCCTTTGAGTTGGTTAATATAAAATAACAACAATTAAGTCTGACCTGTTACTCCTGCGCTGGCTACTACCCCTCGATTTGATTATTATTCAGTTTAAACGGCGCGACCGATGTTTAGTTATAAATTAAATTGAGTTCGGCTAAAATGGATGGGAGTCCTATGGTTCCCTTTTGTCCCTGGATTTTCTTATGGTTGGGCACTACACAACACTTTAGTTTTAGATCGAAAAGATGTAATTTTGATTTAGTTAGAATTGGCACCGAAAAATGTTATCGACGGGTTAATATATTACTCGAAACCGGGGCGCAAACTGCCCTCGCGGTTCGCGTTCCCTCACAGGTAATTTTCTATCGTGGGGAGCCGGGTGTTTCTCGGGCTTCCCCTTTTTGTCAAACTCGCATTTTGACTTATAGTTTGCGCGCTCTGGGATTTGCGAATTCGACATATCCCACACGGGTTTGCGCTATGTGTCAAATCGGCATTCTCTATTCTCAGAAATCTTTTAGCTTTATGAGCACCGGATGTAATTCAATCGCTTTTTCTGACTACGACAAATGTAGCTTTTCACCGACTGCTTTGGTCATATGGACGAAGTCCTATGTAGAAGAATGTATTTAATTAAATATTTAAAAGAATTTTGACGTTTTATTACGTCTTCGTCGGTGAGAGGGGCTCAGTCTCTCAACCGCCGATGAGATTAAAAATTAATTATTATAATTATTATTATATAATGAAAAATGTTAATGGAAGGGAAGGTGGCGAGAGGGGCCTAGTCTCTCAGCCACCCGTCCGGGGTAGCATCGAACATGCATAATTAAATTTTATGTTGGGAGGATATGTGGCGAGAGGGGCCCAGCCTCTCAGCCACTTTTCCCGAATAAATTCCAAGGATTGCAGAACTGCAACCACGGTGTCCACGGGAGAACGCCGGACATTGATGTTCTCGGCGACTTTCCCGGAAGAAATTCAAAGACTGGCAGCCAAATTCCTCGACTTCCCTGTTGAAGGCTGAGAAGGAGGATGTGCCACTCAAGCAGAGAATCGACAATATGCAAGCTGCAAAAGCTAAAAACCGCCGTTTTGTCGCCTCTTACGACAAGCCCGTAGGCTGTGAAGATATTCTTACCCCGTCTCCACACAGGGAATTGAATGATTATTTATTAATGAAAAATGATGAACTTGTAATGAAAATGATGAATCTGCAAGAAAGATGAAGTTGGGATGACTTTTAGTCGCCTTTTACGACACGCCATACCCCTAAGCGTTGGGAATATTCTAACCCCGTGCCCACACAGGGAATTGAACTGGGAGTATCTTGACACCATCGAAAAGGTGACGCAGGCGAAGCAATTCTTCGTGACTGGGGCTTGAAGATAGAGAACGACTTCCAAAGCACTAGCATTCACGGTGATCGGATGCAGCGTGAGAAAAAGGGGAATTGATCCGTATCATGGACCATTGATCGTCAAAAACACGATCTCAACTGGAAAAATTAAGGCTGAACGCGATGTTGCCCTCGAATTACTTCACAAGCTTATTTCTGATAGCTATGAGCCCGTGATCGAATTCGAACGGATTGATCGTAAGGGGAATTTTAAGTCCGTCGGACTGTGTTGGGGGAATATTGATGAATATGTACACCGCATCGGACGTACAGGTCGTTTGGGGTATTCGGGCCCCTAAAATTTCTAGAGCCTTCGATTGTTGTACTTAATTATAATTGAATATGAGTAGCTAATGTTTCTCCATTTAACATAATTATTATTGCTTATTTATTTTGCCCTACTTTTTGGTGCTGTGTTAGGCTGATTCCACTGTATACATTTGAATATTTGGATATGCAGAGTTTATTGACGAAGTTGATTGAGCCAGTTGATTCGATGGGAGTATGTTTGTAGCCTGTGGTTCTTCTGGTGCTGATGGTTTTTCTTCCTTCTTCTTGCTGCGTTGTCCCTCGATGTCCTGATCTTTTGTGTTGTTTTGTTTTTTCCAGTTGTGGTTATGTACCAACCATACTGTTAGTGTGTTCCATACGCATGCTAGTAAGGCTAAGCCGCAACCCAATGTTTTGTATATTTGTATAACAACAATTAAGTCTGACCTGTTACTCCTGCGCTGGCTACTACCCCTCGATTTGATTATTATTCAGTTTAAACGGCGCGACCGATGTTTAGTTATAAATTAAATTGAGTTCGGCTAAAATGGATGGGAGTCCTATGGTTCCCTTTTGTCCCTGGATTTTCTTATGGTTGGGCACTACACAACACTTTAGTTTTAGATCGAAAAGATGTAATTTTGATTTAGTTAGAATTGGCACCGAAAAATGTTATCGAAGGGTTAATTTATTACTCGAAACCGGGGCGCGAACTGCCCTCGCGGTTCGCGTTCCCTCACAGGTAATTTTCTATCGTGGGGAGCCGGGTGTTTCTCGGGCTTCCCCGTTTTGTCAAACTCGCATTTTGACTTATAGTTTGCGCGCTCTGGGATTTGCGAATTCGACATATCCCACACGGGTTTGCGCTATGTGTCAAATCGGCATTCTCTATTCTCAGAAATCTTTTAGCTTTATGAGCACCGGATGTAATTCAATCGCTTTTTCTGACTACGACAAATTTAGCTTTCCATTCTTGGTAAATGAACTTTCGCCTTCGCTATATTTGTAATTTACGCAGGGGCGGCTTTGATTTATTCTTTTCTTCTGACAACTTACAATTTATAAGTCTTATAATTATAACGCAATTTTCTTGCGGGTTGTTACAACTATGTGTTGGGTAAGTTCGGACATGCATGTATTTTAATAAAAAATCGAACTTAACGAGTAGCTAAGGTGAGTTCGGACAAAAATTTGCTAAAAAAATATAAAAGTGTTAGTCTAAAAACAAAAAGAAGAGGACAGGACCGGATTGGGACAAAAGGGGGATTTTATTTTTTTATGAATGACATGACATGGAAAATAATATAGCCCCCTTATTTTTAATCCATTGGTGTTTGAGCAATAAGTAAAAGACAACATTTCAACTCAAAAAGGGTTTTATTTTCTTAAAATACTTCTGGTATAACTGGTACAACAAATTTAACAACTTAGGATATATGTATTCTTAAATATTATAGTTTCAAAAAAATATAAAATAGAAATGTGTTCTCATAGGTATCAAAACATTTCAACAAAAGAAAAAAATGAACATTTTAACTTCAAATTTCAAAATTTACTCCAGGTTAAAGTCATTAGGCACGTCTTTGAAAAAATGTTTTCCTGACTGCCTTCAATTGAAGCTTTCTTAAAATGTCTTTTTCATAGACTAACCCCTCGTCGCTAACATTTGGGAATATAAAATACATAAGGTAAAGGAGCCTAATAAGAGACCCCTTTTTAAAAAAAATTATAACTTTTGCCAAATAAGACATATTTACGCACTTCAACACATATATTAAACAATGCCATATTTGCTACAAGAAATGACTCAAAAAAATTCAATTTGTTTATAAACTTAGCAAAAAATTAACTTAACCTAAATTATGAAAAAATTGTCAAAAAAATAACAGGGTTCCTAATAAGAGACGGGGGTCTCATATTGGGATCCCCAGTCTCTTATTAGGAACTGTACATATTTTTGGATAATCAGTAAGTATTTAAGCTAAATATTATTTCCTCTTTTCACACATTGGACAAATGAAGTTTGCATATTCTGCACCGCAATCTTCGTGCGCCCATCGGTAACATTTTGTGCACTTTACCCACTGTTCACCATGTGTGTCTGCAGAATACAGGTTTGTGCAAAACAGGCACTGTGCATCATGGTCTTCTTCATCACTGTCGTCGTTGTAAGCAACTTCCGAATCGCTTTCATCACTTGAGGAATCACTAACTTCTTTCTTCTTTT
This sequence comes from Agriotes lineatus, assembly GCA_940337035.1. Lineage (NCBI taxonomy): Eukaryota > Metazoa > Arthropoda > Insecta > Coleoptera > Elateridae > Agriotes > Agriotes lineatus. Next base: position 19,358 of record CALNHX010007665.1, on the reverse strand, counting down.
TCGTCTTGTTACTGCTCGGAAGGTTTGTGGTCTCATCAAATTTTATTTTCTTGGGACTTTCATGACTTTACTGTCGGTAGATTTACGTTTTCCCTTTTTATCCAAACTTGCTGTTAGCTCATCTTTGTATGGAGACGAGGTGATTAAGGCTGCACTTCCAGCCCGTGCACTGGGTTTCTTTGCCAAGATTTTTGGAAGAGATTTTATTTGCACTGGGCTTACAAAATTGGTAGCAGTCATTGGACGATATTGTTCTGCTGAGGACCCTGGAAGAGCCTGTTCAACTTCAGACGAATCCGATGAAGTTCCTGTACGATATTGTTCCGCTCCAAGAGAATCTTTTGAAGTTACTAGGGGAGAATCTTCGTCTAAATCATTCAAAGTTCCTGTTCGCGGTTGAGATGAAATGTTTTCTGTATTTATAGATTCCTCTTTTCCTTAAAAAATGGTAAAGTCATGATCCCGAAATATATGCTTATTGAGGGGATACAGACCAGTTTTTCTAAAAGAGCTCCAGAAAACAATCTTACAATTCTGTCAGGATGATTTCGCAACCAAGTCTCAATTTCTTGAGCATAGTAAGTTTTTAGCGGATTCATAAAGCCCACATGGCTGTATGCGATGAGTACTGTGAGGTGGTAGGCAAACAATGGAAATATGGTTGTCTCTTGCTTTATTTATTACTTCGATGTTACGAGTATGCGAGTAGTGACGCTCGAGCACTAGTAACACAGGCTGAGTTGCTGTCGGTTTGGTAAACTTTATAAAATGATCAAACCATTGGGTAAAAATATGTGTCTGTATCCACCCTGATGGATGGCAAGCGTATATGGAGCCAGCTGGTGCGCCATTCATTAACTCGTGTTTCATGTTTTTTCTGGGCCAGACAATTAAGGGGGGTACGTAAGTCCCTACAGCATTCATACACGTAACCACTGTAATCAAACCACCCGTTTCTGCTGAGGTCAGTGTTGCTACTTGTTTCTTTCCCCAGGCCGAAATAATCTTACTTCTTTTATGTTGCACCACACTAATTCCCGTCTCATCAACGTTGTACAGCAAGTGTGGTTCAAAATTAATTTTCTCTAACTCCTTTTCATACAGCTCAAAAAACGCAGTAACGTTCTCTTTGTTGAAGCCTCGTATTCGGGCATTGGACATACCTTGAGGTGATTTAACTGACAACTCAGCGTGACGTTTTAGAAAACCTCTGAGCCATTTTTTTCCTGCGGTACATTTAGTGTTTGAAAATGGATGTCGAATATTATTAGCTATTGCTAATTCGAAAGCCATACGTTTCACATCTGACCTTCGCAACCCAAAAAATCTATTATCCATGTTGAGACAATACTGAACTAATTCAGCCTCTATTTCTTTATTTAAAGCAGGTTTTCTACCAGAGCTTCGACTTACCACATCCTCTTAATTTAGGTTAGTTTGTTTGACATCCCATGTCGTGTTGCCTGACTGCTTTAATTGCCAACACCATTTGTTCTTTATTCCAAGTTTTTCGTCTTTTAGACGATTCCGCCTGAAAAGTAGTTTAAATAAAATAATTTGTAAAAAAAGTTAGCAGCTTGTTAGGAATCCTAATAAGAGACCCTCTTCATAATAGAAACTCTCAAGGGTCTCTTATTAGGGAACAGTAACATGATAAACAAAATATGTTTTTAGGTTATGAAACTTTAAACTTTCCTACATAAATCTAGCAGTGTTAAATACGCATTACAATAGCTATCTAAGGGAATTTTTAGAAAATATCTTGTACTTACCATTTCGAAAATATAATTTCCTGTAACTAAACACTGTTAAAACTTAATCAAGCACGTTTCACGAATTTAACGCTGAGATGTTTGTTTTACAGTGCCTTTATATAGACAGTGGCGACAATACAACTAAGCCACACCCCCGCCGCCATATTTATGCAAATTTATAACGGGTGTTTATTTAAATCCGTGATCAGAGTCGACTGTGATACGTGTTTTACGTTTGGCAGTACTGAAAACATTTGAGATTTGCAGGTTAAGATTTGCGTCAGTTTGTGTCAAAACTGACGCAAAACCGAACCTGCTAACCTCGAATTTGACATAGACTGACAATACACTTCAGTACTGCCAAAAGTATAACACGAATCACAGGTGATTTAGCATAAACATGGCGGCTAAAACCACGTGATCTAGGGAGCCAATCAAAAATAGGACACCCCATTGTCGCCACTGTCTATATAAAGGCACTGTAGTTTGTTTCATCGAACTGAGCGACATCTAACGACCCATCGACGTACTGTGTAATAGGTAACTGTAAAATCAAGTGGTTTTTTCCTAGGCTGCAAAACAAGCGAGATCACATGGGGTCTCTTATTAGGGGGGGGTCTTCTTATTAGGCTCTTTTACCTTAGATTTCTCTTTTTTAATTCTAAGGTATTTAACTAAATAAAGTTTTTGTTTATCGTCCAGCAATTTTTCAATTAGTCCAACAAAATAACGAAACTTGTCATTTTGGCAAGGCACTTTCACTATCACAAGGTCTGTAGGTGAAATGTCCTGAGCAGTTTCTGGTTGCAAGGTAAGTTCATTATCTCCGCAGCTTTCTTCGTCAGCATCCTTTTCATTTTCCGAATAATCATCATCGCTAGTTTCTCTCTCTTCCATGTCCACCGCTTTGAAACTTTTTCCAGCCAGAACGTTAGTTTTCTTTCCTCTTTAGGCTTTTGAACTTCTTTTTCTTCCCACGTGCAAGCTTTAAAATATTCCGAATAAGTCTTAGGCCAATGATGGTCAGTAGAAGTTGAGAAGAGCGCTGATTCCGTTGGTAATTTATTTAAAACAGCTTCAGCTTCCAAAGGTACGATGTCGCATGCCTTAAAACCAGCTTTAAGATTTTTCTCTATATTTCCTTCCAAAGATTTCAGTGTATGTTTTAATAGTCTTGGGAACTCACTTTTCGGAAGAACACCTTTATTTCTCAGCTTTCATTCAGTAAGTCCGGCACGCCAAAATCTCTCCATCGGCCCAAAGAAGGCAACATCTAAGGGTTGTAGTAAATGAGTCGAATTTGGCGGCAATAAAAGAAAGTGAATATAATAATAATAATATGCCTTTATTCAACCAGAAAAAAAATTAGAAAAGGAATACAACCATTGAATGTAGGTAATATTCACAGGCGAAGTTCAGCCAGACTACATAAGGTTTTCTTCGCATTTTTTTATCACAAACAATGACAAGTGGCTCGAGAGATTATCTCCAATGAGAATCTTTTTCCCATGTAATTTCCGGAAATATGGCAGGATAACTTGTGAGAACCAGTCATCAAACACTGTCGACTCGAACCACCCACTTTTAGTTCTATTACATATTGTCCCCCCTGGGCCTCCCTCTGTCCAAGTCGGATAGATGTGCATAGCGCGATAAACCACGTAGGGTGGTAAAAGCACGCCAGAGGCAGTACCCGCCATCATGATTGAGGTGCTGGTTTTGGAGGAGTCCAGTATTCTATTGTCGTGTTTTATTCCTTTCTTACATATGACCTTTATTTTCCCAGGGTCTTCTGTAAGATTGGATTCGTTGTAATTTATGATGTTCTCAGGAAACACATCAGCTATTTCATTTCCAAGATTTGTGAAATAATTGTTGACGACTTCTTTATTTACGGCTGCTCTGCTTCTTTTTATATTTTCCGCCAAGCGTTCCGCCAGTTCTGAATTTCTCTGCATGAATCCATAAAACCATTCATGACCTGGTCGGTTTTCTTTAAAACATGGAATCTTCCGGCCAGCTCTATCAAGAAAAGATTTCACGATTTGTCAAACGTCCATTCGACTAAGTGGAAAACCCCACTGTGCTGCCGTTATTATTCCGTTCCTTAATTCTTCCTCCTCTTGAGAAGTTAATTTTGTTTGCCCGCCGGTTTTTTTACGTGTTTTTTCTTCAAGTGGTCATGTATAGTAGAATTTGGAACTCCATAACGATCCGCAGCTTCTCTACTTGATAACCTATTTTCCCTTACAGCAGTAGCTGCCCTTTCCAAATTAATTTTCTCATAATTCGAACGCTGCTTGACGCCTAACGACCGATGATAATACCTTAAAAATATTTTAAAATTAGCAAATGAAAAACAAAACTAAAAATCATTCGCATAATTGCAGCTAAGATGTAGGACTACTAAATGGCTCTGAAATCAAACCTGTGGTTATATAGGCTTTTTGTTCCCAGACAATTGTTTGGCACTTTAACTGAAAGTTCTAAAATTCTGTTCGCCAGAAAATAATTTCTTGCGTGCGATCGAACATATTCTCACCACCGATTGTTATCGACTAACGAAATGGTGGGTATCGCTGAGAGTACAAATTTTTTTCCCACGTTAAAAGCGATACGTTGGGGCACTATCTCGTGATCTTGGAAATTACGCGCCAACGTCCCAACTGGTAGGCCCTGTCCGATCTTTTTTTCTACTAACTCTTTAAATAACATTTTTAGTGCCCTTATATTGTCCCTCCATTCAATAATAGAGGGTGGAAGCTTCGTGCTTTTATTTAAAACGACCAGTTCTTCAAACATTTTATCAATTTCATTTAAAAAATTCCAGGGAGGTGTGAACTGACTTTTACTGGCCTCCGAAAAACCTTAGCTTCACCCAGTTTGAGGCTATTGAAGCAATCAAAAAGATTATAAATTTTTTCGATAAACTTTGCAGTGAAAGCTGCTGTTGAAGGTAAACTATTGAAAGCTACATGCGTCAGAATCCCACGACTTACGGAGTGGCTTAGTACTTGAGCAGCGAGACAAACTCTCGTGGGAGAGAAAGGAGGCAAATGAATATGTTTTGTTGTTAATTTAGGCGCGAGGCGCGGGCTCATTACACTATCTTTTTTATAAAATTCTTCTATATGGCCCCAACAATACGTTTCCTCCTTGAAATTAATTTCATACTTTTTGAGGTTGTTTCTCGTCGACTTTAACAAGTGAGGAGTATCATGAAAAAAATAAATGCGTTCTCCACTGAGCACAGCAGAAAGATTTTCCAGAGTAACATTAAATAATTTTCGCATTCTTATGTTATTTGTACCTTGATCACATACAATCACTTTTGGAATAAGACCACATTTTTTAGCCTGTTCTACTGTTATAGTCATAATATTTTTCAATACTTCTCCTGGCATGGAAGCTTTAGATAATTTCTGGCCCCAATCTTCAAATCCATGAAACATATCATTTTGTGAATTATATGTTACTGCACGCTCTAAAGGTATTTCATCAATAACAAGGGACACAATAGGCTACTTGCACCACTCATAAATTTAGGTAAAGTTGTGCGAGAAATGTGTTTTATCATAAAACAAAATTATAATCAGCAAATAATTATCGTTAGTCATGGTATAAACAAAACAAGTTTAAATAATAATTACAATGCTTAAAACGTATTTGCGCATGCGCCAAATCACTACGTCATTTTACAGTTGTTTTGCTGCGCGTTACTGTTCTAACCCCGTGTATTAATTCAGTGTTTAGTTCTGCATAATAAGTTTTGTTATGGAAACGACGAAAATTGTTCCTAAGTGGTGTATAGTGCCAGGCTGTGTAAATACAACATCAAGGACCCCTGATAAAGTATTCTTTTATGCCTTTGGAAAGCAAAAGGCGAACTTCATGGATAAAGGCGGTGCGACGTGATCCTTCACAGTTGTCAAAACATTCTTGTCTGTATGTCTGCGAAGATCATATTAACGTAAGTAAATTAAGTCCAGTAAATTTTTAATAAGTATGTACTACTCGGTGTTGTCACGTATGTACTTCCAGGTAATGATACGCGTGCGTAACTTTGTTTCTTTATTAAGAAGTGACTACAATAAACCCTGAACAAATAACACAATTAGAACTAAATACACATTATTTAAGAACCGTTACCTCTCGTTAGCTGTTGGTCGCTGGGCGGTCAGATATAAAAAGATCGTTTGTTTTCCTACCACAGCTAACGAGGTACTCTTGCGCATGCGTCTCTAACATCGCCAGTGGCGGCGCTTGGCGGGCCGGTTCTTCCAGTAGCAGCGATGTTACAGGTATTATACATTAGTACTTAACCTACAAAATTGTAACAACAAACTATTGTCTTACACTTATTTTATATTGCAGTTGAAAGAAGACATAGAGAACTATGTTAAGTTTAAGCTTATGGGCGGCCAGAAGAAATTAAAACCAACTGTAATCCCACATATTTTTGCTTGCCAAGCAGATAGGAAGCGTGCTGCACGTAGAAGCCCTCGAAAAGCTGCTGCAAAACGTTCGCAACGAGCAACAATAGAGGAAATTTTATCTGCTGCTACAAGTATCAACACTGAAATTTCAGAAGCTGTAGAGATGTCAGAGGATGGCAATGTACCAAGTACATCAACTTCAAGCATGGGGATTTTTACTCGGGAGCAGTCGACATAAACTATTTCACCACCATGCAAGTATTACCGAAGTGAGATAATCCAGTGCAATTTAGTGACTACCAAAAGTATAGCATGTTCCCCATTTAAGTGTAGATCGTGCTACATCTCCAACGTCAAAAGTCGAGACCGTATTAACAGAAATAGAAAACAACGCTTTTTTGTTTATTGTAAACAAAATTAAAGCTGGTACATTCAAAACTGAAACACAATTATAATAACTTGCAGTGACACTGTAAAATTTTACATTTATTACAATTCTAAAAATATTCAATATTTCTTTGAAAATAGTTACACGCTTATCCCTAACAATTAAAAATTAAAAATGCAGTTATTTGTTCGCAGATGCTAATAAAATAGGAAAAATATTTTTTTTCCAAAAGTCCTCAGCCTCTAACATTGTTTGTTTAATGCAATTTGCATCATAGCTCACAGAAATAAAATTAACTTTTTGGTATTTTTCAAAGTTAGCATCTGTAACAGCAAAAATGCAATATGATTTTTTTTAAAATGCATTTGCATTTGTATTTGAGCTCTATACTTGGTCGTAACTTTATATTGTGATGTTATATAGTTTGACATTGCTTTGTCTGTAGAAGGACACTTCACTTCAACAACGAAATTGTCACTCACTGCATCTGGTGAAGCTCTGAAAATAAGGTGGTTCTTTGACAGTATAATTCCCACAGAACTTAATTTGGTCTTCATATTTTTTTCGACAATTTGTAATACCTGCTTTTCTAATCGTCTACCCCCTTTCCATTGCTTTGGTGTCCCTCAGTTTTGCAACGCCAATTACCTGTCGCACAAATGAGCCACATTCAGTTTTACAATGTGCAGCATTATATAATTTGGAGGCGGTTATCCTCCCATATCGTAAACGATGCCACAAACTGTCTTCGGCTTGCATTAGGGTGCAATGTGCAGCTTCCTCGCACAAATCTTCATTATTGTGCTGCTTGGTGAAGGTGATGAAATCATCATATAGGGCTCCACCACTGCTAACAAATTTTAATAATAAACCGTACAAATCCAGGCAGCTATACTTGGGTTCTTTAAACAGTTTAAATATTTCGCCAGATGCTTTGTTTTGTACTCCTAAACGCATTGCCTCCTGATAAAAGTTACCCTGATCTTCAACGGGTATACCCCCAAATTCTGCCACAGTCAAAAATTTTAGCGATATGCCCACTTTTGACAGTTGCGACTTCTTCCAATAGCACTGGACTTCTGTGGGTGCGGGTTCTTCGCTCCTCCTATGCATCCACATAAGTACTGCTACAGCATGCTTGCATCCACCTGTAAACATTTTTTTTTTAATTTGAAAACAGATTAATAACAGATTATTATTAAATTACCAGCTGATGCAGCTCAGTCCAAACATTCTACCTTCTCTACTCTACTCTGCTTTTCATTTATTTGTAATACCACATTATAGTTTTTCGCTCTCACTCGGTGTTCAGGACAAATTCTGCATTTAACGGTGCACAATTCACCCTCTCGTCGGAGCTGCACATATCCTAGGTCTGAGTCACCGTAACTTTCACGTCGAGCACTAACAACAAAACACCAATAATAATAGCACCAGAACTACAGAACTAATTCTATTCAACATAAATTAAAATAACTAACTTAAGTTTTAATTTCAATGCCAGATAAATATTTTAGCTTACAACTTATTTTTTACTTTTAAAACTTACCTATTCTCTTTAACACCACGAATTTCACAGGCAGAAAAGCAGTAATTGTTTTTAAAGAATTCGGCAATCATTAAAACTTCTACTTTTGGTAAATTATGTGATACACCTTCACAAAAGCCGTCATCAACTTTTAGCGACATTTTCACTAAGTTTTAACACACAACTAACAAAAAATCACCCACAAGCAATAAAATATTTCTCTTCAAGTTAAATACGCGTGCTAAAGTGTCATTCTTGACCTCAAGAACTGTAAGATGACGTCAAATTCTTGGCGCATGCGTGAATGCGTTGCTATATCCGATTTAAAAGTTGAATAATTACGCTTTATGATTTACGTTTTATTAGGTGTCCCGGCATTTATTTAACCCTGCAGTGGTGACGTGATTTAGTAAAACATGAATAGTGACGTCGGTCTTGTAGACCACATTATGTCATCATCATCATCATCATCAGCCATCTTGTATCCACTGCTGGATGTAGGCCTCCCTCATTTGCTTCCATACCGTCCTATCTTGCGCAACTCGTATCCACTGTCTCCCTGCCGCTTGTCGTATGTCATCTGTCCACCTTTTAGGTGGCCGACCAACTGGGCGTTTTGATAGTCTGGGTCTCCATGTAATAATGTTTATAGGCCATCGCTCCTCTGACTGTCTTGCCACGTGGCCTACCCAGGACCATTTTGCTTTTAGTATGGCTTGGACGATATCTTCAACCTTAGATCTTTTTCGAATATCAGAGTTTTTGACCTTGTCGCGTAGGTTGATACCCAGCATTGCTCTTTCCATTGATCTCTGAGCTACTTGAAGTTTTAACATACTCTTTTTAGTCAAGGTCATTGTTTGAATACCGTATGTTAAAACTGGTAGGACGCACGCATTGTAGACCTTACTTACCACATTATGTACATGCATGTATTTAGCAACGCATATAAATGTTTGATACCTTTTTTTTGCTATTTTTCGTTTATTTATTACATACACAGAAGTATTTCATAAAAAATATATTTATGACAAACATTTTAGTTAAAATATTAGAACATATAATATATACTTTAAATTAAAGATATCCAGAAAACCTATAAGCTACAAAAGTATCTACTGTTTTTCATGAAACATTAATAATTGAAAATAAAACTTATATAACAGGTAACTCTTATTTGAAACAAATCATAACTTACAAAGTGTCTACTGTTTTTTCATAACATTCGTCGCAGATAATTGTAACATGCTGAAGACACATAAATTTTTTGCATGCCTTACAGAAATACCAAGTTTTTCGGTTCGTAGAATCGCATACGTAACAACGTCCTGACTCTTCTCTTTCTACAGTAGAACTTTCCTGATTCTCGATTTTGAAAATATCACGAATTCGTCCTCGTATGCTTCGTGAAATATAACTGCAGTTTAAACAAACTTTCATACGATCGTACATCAAGGCAACTGCCAACTCTTGAAGGAAATGCCTACGAAACACTTTTTTGGTTGGATTATTTGCATTGAACACTATCTGTGCGTTAATTCCAGAAATATTTAGGAGAGAATAAAAAACTACCATTTACCAACGTCTGGAATTTCTTGCACAATTATAATTTGCACATAACTGATCCACAGTGTCTACACCTCCTTTTGTATTGTTGTATGTCATAATAATTTCCGGCTTTCCCGTTGACTCGTCTATGTTATCACCGTCGTGCATAGTCGAAATTAGTAACACGTTTTTTTCTAGGTTTAGGTATATATGAAACAAGTGTGCAGTTTTCCTGAAAACCAAACATCGATGACTTTACTGGCCGATTCTTGCCTTCTACAAATTGTGGAGGTAATTGTGGCTTGTTCTTGCGGATTGTGCCCATTAATGTCAGTTTATATCTGGTTAGCAATAGATGTGCTAAGTCCATACTTGTAAACCAGTTATCTGTGGTGACATTTCGTCCAGTATTATAAATTGGCTTGCAAAGACGTTCAACAACCGACAAAGCACTGTTATTGACTGAAAATGGTCCCTATGGTTGAGTTCCAAGATATACCTCTAAATTAGACGTGTAGTACATCTTAGCATCGCACAGCGCGAAGCTTTAAAATGATTTGCTTCTTGTACGAATTGGATTTCTGACAAACTCTCAGCCGTTTTTTCATTTCACTTGAAGGTTGGTTTTGAATCGCTTAAAGCAGAACCATCTGATAACTGATTTGAATCAGCTGACGCTGATGTATCCTTACAATTAAAAGCCTCCTTGAATGTGAGCTTCTTAGGACTTCGTCGAGTAGGTTTTGTAGTTTTCCCAAGAGGTAAATTTACTGACGGAACGGTATTCGTTTTAGTCTGTTAATATTAAACAAATATTAGTTTGCAACAAGCCATCAAACTGAAAAACCACTATTAATAACTGCTTAACCTTGCGATTTATTTGCTGGATTAACATAATCTTCCTCTTTGAAATGGTCAGAACAAATAAAGTGAGAAAAGGCTTCAGCGCTCCATCCTTTTTTAAAATTTCGTCAAGATCAGCCCTCTTCGATATTATAACCCATTTCTTGCTCCTATATTTAACGAGATACAAAATAAATAAATAGTATCAAATTTAATTTACCAAATCCGAAATAGATAATTAACATAACCTTAAAGACATAAGTTAAAGTTATAGCTACTTACAATTCTTTATTCCTTGGAAAACTGTGAAAAGATTTCGACACGTTTATCATTCCATAGTTTGAGCAACCGATCATAGCACATATTTTTGCAGACATGTTTACTTATCACAATGTAATTAATTACGATACGAGAAGATGAAACATGAAGCTGAGCGATCACCTTTTGCCGCATGAGGGCGCTGTCATACTTGTCGCTTGATTTAAGGAGGAGTGATAGGTATTGTTAGTTGAACGTATTTGGTTAAGAAACAAGCTATATTTAATTATAGACTGACTAGAGCACGTCGTATGATTGAGAATACGTTCGGTATTCTAGCGTCCAGATGGCGAATATTAAGAAGTCCCATCATAGGTCATCCAAAGACAGTGGACAGTATAGTGAAAGTTGCTACCGTCCTTCACAATTTCTTGAGTCACAAGGCAGTCCGATACATTGATAAATAACATGGCTGATTCCGAAAATGAAATGGGCCAAGTAAGAATTTCAGAAACGCAGTTACTCTGTAGTGTTACCATTAATTGATATACTTTTAGATTGTACCGGGTGAATGGCGTCAACAGCTGAATGTTCTAGTGAATATATCTAATTAAGGCTCCAGGAATTATTCTCGAGAAGTAATGGAACAGAGAAATGTTCTATGTAATTCGTGTCTGAAGCCGGGCAATTTCCAGCAAATACATTTATTTCATAGTGTCTGAAGTTAATTTTTTATACAGGGTGATTATAAAGTCTTGATCCATTTTAGTGAAAAACAGTTAGAATTTCAAAATAAATTTTATAAAACAAATTAACACGACACACTTAATATATATTAACGTGAAACGTAAAATTTTCCAGACAGTGGGTTGTGAAACACCAAGCTCGCGACTGATTCGCCGTGTTGATGTAGAAGGGCTTCGTTCAATGGCTTGCTGAACGTTTTGCACTACGTCTGCATTTCATCCTTAACACTCCCTGTGCGTTGGAATTTGTTTACAAGCAATCGAATATTGGTTCTTGTGGGACCAGGTTTTCGAAATTTTCTCGTAAACTCTTCTCGAGTTTGTTCATAAGGTAACCCTCTCAATCGAGCATAGTTAACTCTCTCAATCGAGCATTGACCACGGCGGTTCTTTCTTCTAAAGTTAACATTTCGAATGTTTATGTGCAGGTAGAAGGTTTTGTTAGTTGTTTACAACCATTTGTTTATGTTTGTTTCCGACGATTTTTGTTTGTTTAAAAATGTCGAGTTTCCGTTGCTTTTCGGAGCGGATCGGGTGCGTTCGGTTCGGTACAGCGAGAGTTTCTGTCTGGAAATCCTGTTCGCGATGTACAAGAAAATTTTCATGTCTCTGCGGGTTCGTTTTCATTAAAATGGATCGAGACTTTATAATCACCGTGTATTATTTACAAGTCAAAAAGACGTTTAAGGTCGTAGCAAATTTTTTGTGTTTGTACTGAATACATTTTTGTTGTGATGTCTTATTAATTATGAAGCATTTCTGTAAACAAAAAACTAAAAATTTCTTTTCATGACATCTTCAACCAGTATGAAGTAAAAATGTTTATTTATCTCGCATGAAAAGTAACTTTAAGGTACTTGCAAGTACAATTTGCTTTAACTTTTCATTCTAGATACATAAACAACTATTATAATACATAAATATATTCTGAATATTAGTACAATATTGTTATGAAAATCAGTAGGCAATAAAAGAGTATAGAATCTACATATTTTATTTTTATTATATTTACAAGTTACTCATTTAATTCCTCGTACAATTCGTCTATAAAAGAATTCAGACGATTTCTGATTTGTCTTTGAATTGTGTTACTTTTATTTTTCATTAACGTTCAAATTTGTGCAGTATAGTATCTTAAGAACTCCTCGTTGAGGTTTGGCTCTGCCGAGACAGTTGTTTGGTTTGGAGTATCGCTAAGTTTATTGATGGCATGAATTAATGATGCAGCTACATCCGGGTTTCCGTTGTCATTGGATAATTTTCGTTTGGTGCCCTTCTGTCGTCTTACAGCTACACTTGTATTTGATGGCGGAGCTGGAGCAGGAACTGGTGGAGCTGGTGGTGCTGCTGCAGCAACGGATGCTACAGTGGAAGCGGCAGACGATGACGTACTGGCATCGTAGTCAATCATCTGGCTGTCTGCTGTAACATCTTCTGGAATGTCCACCACTACATCAGTGTCAAGCTCCTGGTTTGGCTCGCCATCAAATTCCAAAGTGCCGATAGAATTATCCAATGCAACAGATTCGGCTGTAGCTGCATCGTTAGTTGTAATGCCTTCGATAATCTCGATTTGTGAAGTCGATGGATCTGCAGCGGCACTGCTAGTGGTTCTGTAAATAGATTAGGAATAATTTAATACTATGAAAATTATACTAGGTACTGAGATAATATACTTTCTCGAAACAAGCACCTTATCCAAGAAACGCATGTACTCCTTGTCCCAGGGCTTTCGGCCTCTCTCATTGCCTAAAGGCAGCATGCGTTTCGTCGTGGTGTACCTGTCTCGTAGCTTCTTCCACGTGGACTGGCATTCGTCCACTAATAATAAAATAGGGCAAAATAGTTTTTAAGAAAATATAAATGTTTATAGAGCAAAATGGTTTAAAAAATTTAGAACAAATTAAACTTATTTATAATATCTCTCGTGGTGAAACAAAAAGTAACTGCCAACTAACAAGAGTGGACAATGTGCACAGCTATAATATACGGTCACAGTTACAATTTCGCAGTGAATATCGCAAAACAAAAAAAACCACAAGATTCCAACCTATACAGAAGTCTACAAATATACAACAAACTACCTACAAACATTAAAAAAATTTATAATAAAACAACTTTTATGCAGACAGTCAAAACTAAAATCTACACCAATATGTAATATGTAAAAAATATGAAATATGTATATAGTCATAATATACACTTCTCCAATAAATTAACGCACCAAAAAAAAGTAGCCAAAAGTTTAAAGTTTTTTTTTTTTTTTTTTTTTTTTATTGATGTTATTATGGTGCTATAACTGCTGGGGCTTTTAGCACCTCTATACATAGATTACATTATTACATTAGATTAAACAAATTTGTTAGTTTTAAAAATTTTAAAAGGTTAACTATTGATTTTATATCATTTTGTAGCACTTCACTAATATTGTTTTTAATTGCGTATGTTGCCCTTGGTCCTTGTAATTTAGTACACGTACATAAAAGGTGTTCCACTGTTAAAGGTACCATGCAGGTATCACATTGGGGTTCTACAACTTTCTTTAGCAGATGTTCGTGCGTTAATCTCGTGTGTCCTATTCTAAGCCTATTTATCACTATTTCGTCTTTCCGTTTTAGATTGTTGCCATCGGTCCATTTATGTACATCATTTTTAACGCTGCGCAGTTTGTTATTACTAGTTTCTGTCCATTGCCTTTCCCATCTTTGGTGTATTAGTTTTCTTTGGTGTTGTCTGTTGTCTTCTAGCGTAGTTTCTATTCTGTCAATCTGTGTTTTGTATGTAGCTGCTTTGGCATGTAAGTCCACTTTTTCATTGCCACGTATACCAATATGTGCCGGTATCCATATGAAGGTTACGGAATTTTCTTTTTGGTAGATCTTAAAAATAATTTCTGCAATGTTTCTCACTTGTGGGTTTTTATTGGTAGCATGTTTTAATGACTGGAGTGCGCTTAGTGAATCTGATAGTATCAGAAATTTCTTATAGTTTTGTAAGAGTGCAAATTCAAGCGCTTTTTGGATTGCAAACAGTTCAGCGTTATATATGGAGCAGTATTCACTTAATTTATAGCTTTCGACATATTCTTCATTGATGAACGCGCAGCCTGTTCCCTGTCCTGATTTTGATCCGTCGGTGTATATAAGGATATGATCTGTATAATTTTGTAAGATCATTTTCAATTCAGTCTTAAACACGTCTATAGGTGTGTCCTCTTTTGGGAACGTTGCTAGTTGCAGATTAATTTGTGGTTTTGGAAGGAGCCATGGTATTTGAGAACTATTATAGGTATATAACGTAAAATCAGGGATATTATAGTATTGTTTACAGTGTTGGTTATATATCGAGTAAGGTAAATATGATTTTGGGTGTATTTTGTAGAGGTTGGGGAAGGATGGAGATTTAATTTCTTGATAATTGATATGGTATTGGTTTTGAAGCACCTTTTGTGTATAGTTCACCAATTGCAGATCTCGACGATATTTTAGTGGCATTTGTCCTGCGATGCTGTATAAACTTATGGTGGGGCTTGTTCTGTATGCTCCTGTAACTATTCTGAGTCCATTATTGTATATTGTGTCGATTGATTTGGATAGTTTTGGAGAACATCGTCCATAGATAAAGCTGCCGTATTCTATGTTTGACCTGATTAGTGTATTTAGGATTTTTAGTAATATCTCCTGTTTTCCCCCCCATTGCTGGTGAGAGATTACTTTCAGTATGTCTAATGATCTTTGACATCGATTTTTAAGGTTCTCTATATGGGGTCTCCAGGTCAATTTTTGGTCAAATATTAATCCCAAAGTTTTAATTTGGGTTTCATATTTTAATGGTGTATTGTTTAGTTTAATTATTGGTTTGTTTTGTTGTTTTTTTTTAGTGAAATGTATACACTTAGTTTTCTCAGCGGATAATTTCGGGCCGTTTGCTTTACTCCATTCTTCTAAGGAATTGATAGCGGTTTGTAAATTGTCCCTAATGAGGTTAAGGTTGGAACTTCTGCAGTATAATATCAAATCGTCTGCATAAAGCAGATATTTGACGGCAGTTGGTACTCTTTTTGCGATGTCGTTAACCGCTATGAGGAATAGTGTGACACTGAGCACGGAGCCTTGCGGTACACCGTTTTCCTGAGTTTGAACGGAAAAAATACGTTATAATTGTTACACCCGGTATTTATAAAAAAATAAGTTTCTATGCGAATAGAGTAGTACACTAACTTTCTGAAAGAGACGACGTGTCATTCAAAAAAAAAATCGTCCAAATCGGATAAGTGCTTTCGACAATAATTAACTTTAAACTTTTGGCTACCTTTTTTTGGTGCGTTAATTTATTGGAGAAGTGTATGTGATGTGGAATTTAAATACTTAGTTAATTAGAAAACTGACACGTATTGTTCAATATTATAAACAAATTGTAGTATATATTATTAGGTTGGGTTTAAAAATATTAAATTTCATTTTATTACTAAGGGCCTAGGCCTCGGTACCAGTGACTTTCTTGTAATTGTTTTGAGGTCAGAAATAAAGATTTATTTATTATTTATTATTATTACATACCTGTACTCCCTAAACTAGCAGATATCTCTTGCCATGCCGCTGCTTTTATTATTTTATTCCGAAATAACACGGAATTAGAATCCCACACCTCCGGTTTTAAGTTGACTAGGTTAATTAACTGGAACTCGTTTACCGCCATTTTCTACAACTTTCCGCACACGGCTACGACTTCTTGCGCCCAAAGTTGAGATTGTACAAACTTTGGCGACAACGCATTCATAATGGAAACGGCTGCAAATTGCTGCAACTTGCGCCATCGACTTGGGCGCACGAGCTGGAACAGTCGCGTTAATAAACACTAAGTTCAACTTTCTACGCCTATGGCTTTCTGCGTCAACGACATTCTGCGTACGATCGAGAATCCGCCTTTAGAACTACAGGCCAGATATAAGCGAAGCGCCCTTGTGATGGTATCCTCTGATGACGATGATCCACTACCTATCATTATGTTTCTCCAGATATACCAGCTGATATTCATTAAAAATTTCCATTGTCATTCTGAAGGGTTTCTTGTTCATTCCCTTGATTCATTTGTTTATTTAATGCATAATTCATATTTTTCCACACTTCATATAAAGAAGTGTCAGATATTTTTCACCTGTCCAATCTCCTTCATGTCGTTTAAATTTTTCCGTTTTTTCAACCACAATAAAGTTTTCTAAAACTTCAATTGAAGTTTTTAAATTTATATTTTTCCTTTCGGGTGTTTTTTTTTCTAAATCAGGTTTATTAATTTTCTCAAATTGTACTGCATTAGGATTCCAAGGCACCAGACCACATTTTCTAAATCCATTTTTCAGTATATCTTTAGTGATACGTTCATCAATAGCGTCTTTAAGTAAAGGTGCAAAGTCATGCTCTTGAGATCACATCCTTGATGTTTTATTCTCCATTCTGCAGCCTGTTCTTTCCACCCCGATTTGATTGTTCTAAAAACTGCCACATCTAATGGTTGCAATAAATGTGTGCAGTTGGGAAATAGTCCAATTAAAATGATACCTTTCTGATTGCAAAATTTACTTAAATGCATGGATATGTGTGACACATGACCATCAACAAATAATATTATGGGCAACTGTATATTTTCTGCTATTAGCCATGGATAAAAAATGTTAGTGATGTACTCAAAGAAGCCTTCCGAAGTTATCCAACCACTCTCAGAGATCGTCCTATGCCCCACACCTTCGGCACACTTTCAGCCAGTAGTGTAGATATTCTAACATATTTAAATATTACCATTGGTGGTGCAATTTTCCCACTTGCACTATAATTTATTAGGACTGCCCAACATTCTTTTTCATCACTATTGGCAGCTTGATATACCGATTTATCACCTCTCGCTGCTAAAACTTTGCCCCTTTGGGATTTAAAAAAAATGCTGATTTATCAGCATTGAAAACCCGGTCACCATGTGCTATGATATCAAATAAAGACTGTTCGATTAAATAATCATGAATTTCACCGAACCAGTTTCTTATTTGTGTTTCGGTAACCTCCCTTCTGCTTCTAATTAAGTTCTGAATAACTCTTTGACTAATATTGGTGTAACAACCCGCAAGAAATTGCGTTTATAATTATAAACCTTATAGATTTTAAGTTGTCAGGAGGAAGAATAAATCAAAGCCGCCCCTGCTTAAATTACACTTATTGCGAACGCAAAAGTTCATTTGGTAAGAACGAAAAGACTACATCATTATAATCCAAGAGGCGGTTGAATTACATCCGGTGTTAATTAACCAACAGCTTTCTCAGAATAGAGAAGCGCCGAATTGGCAGGCAGCGCAAAACCGCGTGGGATATGCAGAATTTGCAATCCCAGAGCGCGCGAGTTCTAATTCAAAAATGCTATCTTGCAAAACGGGAACTCCCGGCTCTTCACGAAAGAAAATTACCTTTTGGGGAGCGCGAACTGGACAAGTCTTCCCCGGGTTCCACGATGAACTAATTACTGGCGAAAGGCGCTTTTGGCGTACGGCGCCTCGGCACGTGCCGCGCGAAATAATCGAAGTCAAAATTGAAAGTTCTATTTAAAAATTGATGTGAGCAAGTGTTGTGACAAGCCACTCAAAATTCAAGGATTACCGACCAGGGGATCTAAAATCTAGCCGAACATATTTAAATTTCCTAAGTCAATTCGGGCGTACCGCAACTAAATTAAATTAACATTAACCCTCCAAGTTCTAGCAACGGCACCTGGACGAAGGTCAGTCATTTATGGTATTTATTTAACCAACTAGAAGCAGGGCTGCTATGTTTATTCTTTCCTTTCAAAGTAAATTGTTGTCACAAAAATTAAGCATAATTTTGATCCATCCTTTTAACGAAACTTACAGCTAATTGATCATAGAACCGATAGGGCGAATACCCATTGTAATGGTGCAGAATTATTATTTGTTTTCAATATAGTTTTATTATTTCTGGGGTGTTTCTTTTTCTTCGTCTTTTATTTAGGCATATGCCTGTTTTTCGTCACGCTTTATTGTGTTCATGGTGTATCCACAGAAGACGACAGCCAGCTCGCCGCCCATCTCTTTGGGGGTCGTCCTGGTTGGCGTTTTGCAGTTGGTTTGAGATCTTTTGCAACTCGTATAATTCTGTCCTGGTTCGCTCTTTCGACATGGCCATTGCACCCTTTTCTGCGTTTTCTAACAAATTTAACAATGTCTGTCACACCACACTGCTCCCGGATATCTTCATTCCGTACCCTATCCATTCTTGTTTTTCCCACTATCGCTCTTAGTGTAGTCAGTCATCTCTGCAGTTCTCATTAGCTGCTTAGTTTTGCTGGTCTCCGCTCGACATTCTGCTCCATAAGTTAGTAACGGTCCATGGCTTTATAAATTTTGACTTTGGCATCGTTGCTCAGATAGCGATTTTTCCATGTCACATCTCGAAGGTAACCCGACATTTTTGCTCCGTGTATTGTTTGAGATTTTACTTCTTTATATAAATTTCGGTCGCTAGAGATATTCACTCCCAGATATTTAAAAGACATGACCTGCTGTATTACCTTCTTGTCGATCTACAATTTACACCGCACGGGATCTTTTGCAACAGTTAATGATTTGGTTTTATCAATGGACACTATCATATTATATTTCTTGGCGGTTGTCACAAACTGATGCAATAATTGGTGTTTTATTCCATCAAATCTAGGCCTCACAACCCCTACATTCAGTTCAGTGGTCAACAACCGGGTTATTCTCCGAAGAAGCGAAATTAGTGGTCTAAGAGGGAAAACTACCCCTAAGACCGCTTAAGGGTTGCAGCCCCTAACACAAGGGTTGCAGCCCCTAAC